>ML347927.1:0-10900 GCA_005239505.1 Nicotiana paniculata | reverse complement strand
GTGTATATTGACGTATTTATATAATATTTGACTAGATTCGAGTCCTCGGGTGTAGAGTTTGGATTTTTGGGAGCGTTCTTGACCCGAAAAGTAGGTTCTACGCAAGGTGAGTCTCTTCTCTAACCTTGTAAGAGGGAATTGTCCCCATAGGTAATTATAAATGATTGAATTGCCCTTATTTACGGGGGCTACGCACGCACGCACGAGGTGAAGAGAGTCCGTGCGTAGCTACTACTATGTTATGCCGGGTAGTCTTTAGGACTCACAAGCATACTTATATTCCTTACTTGTATCCCTACATGTATTACTAGACGATTATTATCCTTGAAACTAGCATGAGAAAATGGAAGATTACATTAAATCTTGTTGCCATGATTCTTGTCTTTCCAAGTATGAATTCCATATTTCCTGAATTTCCTGACAATTATGTGTATGTATATGAGCACCCGTGTCTCATGTATGATTCGTGAGCAGGGTAGACTTATATTATGTCAACCGCGTCGCACGATCGATCCGCGAGCGGGGTAATAGATGCATCTATGGTTCGAGCCGTTCGACCCTTCGGCAGTGCACATTTAAATTTTCGCATCACTTCGGCCGTACGCCTCGGCATACTATATGCTATGTAATTTACTGAGAGTCTTATTAATATTGTCAAATGAATTTTTCTATGTGGTAGGGGGCCTTGGACTTGTGTTAATGCTGTTATTTGACACTTGCGGTAGGTGGTAGTTCATATACTTGATATTCCATGTCTACTTGATTTTCATAATTGCTAATCCTGATTAAACCTATTTAATTGTATCATTTCTAATGACCCTAGTGAGTAATACGTCTACCTCTCGTCACTACTTCTTCGAGTTTAGACGGGATACTCACTGGGTACATATTTGATTATATGTACTCATGCTACTTTTCTGTACTTAATTGTACAGGTTCTGAGGTTGGTGCATCTGGTTATCATACCAGAGCGCGATCATGAGAGTACTTACTGGACTAGACTACACGGTGAGCTGCTCTTCCCGGCGTTCCTCAGCAGCGCTGTGGAGTTTCTATTATTTTTGAATATTTTTGTCTACCCCTTCCAAACAATTGTATATTTATTTTGTCTACTTTGTATATTCCACTAGTCGCCTGTGGACTTGTGACACTAGGTCTTGGCACGCGTAGTTGGTTTTTCTAATATTTTTGGCTACACTACATATGTTGGCAAACGATCTTTTGAGTTCATTTAATCAAGTTTCATCACTTGATAGTTTTCTTTAAATGATTCTAAATCAAAAACATTTCAAGCACTTAAACATTTAAATAAGTAAAGTAATCTCGCTAGTAAACTGATGTTGGCTTGCCCGACTCTGGTGTTGGGCGCCATCACGACCTGAGTTGGAATTTGGGTCGTGACATTTGTTGTGATACTTAGGCTCAATTTTTGACTCTTGTATAAGTTCCTTAAATTCTATGATTTTAAATTTACTTAACTGCTTTGACTAGAGTGTCTTGATGAATCCAATACTGAGTTAGTTAAGTGCCATGTGTGTGTGAGGTTTGTGTGTTATTCTGTGCATTGCATTTGATGACTAGAACTTGCCTCGTGTGTTTGCAAAGCGAAATAGTAGTTTTGTTCAGTCTTGGAAGTGATATAGGCATTTCTTTGTTGAGCCAGATATGTATATTGTACCCGCCTAATTGTTATGTATCGTAGTTAACCCCTTTGAGCCTTTAACCTGTTTCTTTGGCAACCACATTACAAGCCTTACCCATTTATTTGAATTAACTATCTATTTGAACCTTTTAACCTCTCATGAGAACTTGAATTGTTATGAACTGTGTAAAGGTTAAAGTGTGGGGTGGTTTTTTGGCTTTTGAGTGGAACTAATAAAATAAGGATAAAGGTGCACTGTTTTGAAAAGGTAAGAGTCACTTTAATTAAAAAAAAAGAAAAAATAGTTGTATTGGTGTGAAAAAAAAATTCTTTGATAATTGGTGACTCTTGATGTAATTGTGCTTAACGAAGTATGGGTAAAATACATTGATGTGAAGGCGGAGTTTGGTTTGACATAAGTATGGGTTTTGAATGTTAAAGTATATGTATTAAAGTGCTTAGGGAGGTGTAGTCACTCTTATATCTAAATGTATCTACCCGTGCCACAACCAACATTACAACCAAATAAATTCCTACTTGATCCTAGACTGAATAAGCTCGATTAGTAGAGTAGTAACTACGGGCAAGCCTATGGTGCATTTTTTGTGGCATATGAATGTTATTTATGAGAGTGAGTGAATTATTTCTATCTTGAGTTCGTAAGTGTTCTTAAATTTTATTGTGTCTCTTTTGTTGTGTGAGGGCACTTGATTCATGAAGGAAAGGTAATGTCAGTGACCTCTATGTTAGAGTAAGTGGGTGAGTTATGAATAATGCATGGTACTTGTGAGTCGAATCTTGAGGTGAAGATGTTACGCTTTTGTGCTTAGTCTATTTTAAATATTCTTGGTGTGATGAGTTAGAAGAATTGTTTAAAAAAAAGTCGTGTCTAAATAAAGTGTAGTTCGATTACTCGAGGAAGATCAATGGTTTAAGTGTGGGGTGTTGATGATAGGCTATAATTGTGTATTTTAGTCGCCTATTACACTCTAATTTACTGCACTTTAATTGAGTTTGAGCTTTAATCTCTAGTGGTTTGCACTAACTGTGTGTTTTATGTCTTGTAGGAGTGATTCCGAGCTATATAGATGTTATGAAATTAATTCAAGTGATTTGGAACTTTGAAGTCTGAGTAAAATCCCAAGGACTTAAGCCGGGATCGTGTTCAGGAGTCAAATTTGATAGTTAAGAACAAACGAAGACTCGAGTAGACATATTATGCACTGTCTAGTAAAATAGACATAACTATTTTATCCGAACTCCATTTGGGCTATATAATATATGTTTGGAAATCTAACTTAAAAGTATACAACTTTTATGTTTTACGTTTTTCCAAATTCCAAACGAAAATGGGTGAAAAGTGCGCGGCCACGCACTGACCGCGCAAATGGGGCAAAATACTTGTCGATATGCGCGTCCTGAGCGCGGTTGGAGCGCGTCCGCGCACGTCTTACCCGGGAAAAGTGTCCTTTTTAGCATTGGATAAGGTATAATTGTTTGGTCCCGACCCTACTTGGTATATATACATGAAAAATGGTATTTTGAGCAGAGGGGGACATACTTTTGACACAGATTCGACCTAAGGAGGCAGAGACACAATAGGAGCAAGACGAGGAATTCTTCTACGAGTTTTTCCTTCCTCTTCCTATTTTTTCATTGTTGGTTATGACTTGTAGTATTGTATTTTTACATACTATTATGAATAGCTAAGGTGTTATCTAGGGTTTTGATGGAACCTATTGAAGGATGAAATTCTTGTTGTGGTAATATAGTTTGCACAGTTTAATCTCTATTTGTTCAACTACGTTTCTATTGTAGTTAATTGATAGGATCCTCAATTAGCTGTGCCTATTTAGTATGTATTACTCGGGAGAGAGTGCATATTTAGGTAGTTGTTGAACAACACCATTCCCAAAGTATATGAGGAATCAATAACTGAGGGTTTAAAGGTGGGATTAGGGATAACGAAACCTTGGGTGCGATCTAAGTGAGTTGTAATTAAAGTCAGCTAGCGTAACTCGGGAGAGTATGTCTAGTAAATTGTCGTAATTACTCGGGAGAGATTTACGGTAGTAAGAGTGCTCATGGTCGATAGAGAAGATTAGGAAAATTTATATGAAACATAGCAGGAAGGGATTCCATCAATAGGGGAAATCATAACTCTAGACCTCCTTAGTTCTGTCTCAAATTTCATCCTTGTTAGTTGATAATTTTACTGCTTTATAATAGTTTTTACTTAATTAGTTAGAAATAAATATTATAATATCTATAATTAGGATATTGTTTGGACTTTTTTTTCTTAGCAATATTGAACAATTATAGCGAAACCTTAGTTCTCTGTGGGATTCGACTTCGGACTTGTAAACCAGATTATATTTGCAACGACCGCTTAGTCCTTTTTATAAGGCATAGTTGGGCGTGATCAGTTGTATAATGACATATACCAAAATTTGGTTTCACACCAACGAACTTAAACTCACACAAAGCTAGTGTTTTCCCCGGGGCAAGACAGCACCAAAAATGTCCCGAGGCAATAGTTGGGGATAGAAGTCTCGAGAGGCATGCGCCCTGCAATTCGGGGCGTATGCCCGGGCGTTGAGGCGTATTTTTGTAGTGAGGCGTAAGCCCAAAAGAATTTTTTAAATTAAAATAAAATTGGCTGAATAAGTCTTTAATATTGTCGCACCCCCTTTTTCCCTCTCCTTTCGGATCGGTCAGGGTTTTTGACATTATAGGGACAACTCGTTTCCTTTTGGGAAAAGGGGTATGTAAGGAATTGAAGAGTCACCACCTAACAAATTAAGGTGCTTTAGGGCACCTACTAAGGGTCACAGATTTGAATAACCAGAGATTGGGTAATAACTTGAACTTACTTCAAGGGGAAGGTGTTAAGCACCCCTCAAAGTCCACAACTGTGGTTCCCGACCAAACAAATTTTGTGAATTTAAACAATTAGCAAATAAGAAATTAAAGCACAAGCCAAATAAAGGGTTTTGAAAAGATTCACAATCTAAGCACACATATGAAATAAAGTTTTTTAAAAGATTTAAAGTCTAGGCACATATACAAGGTTTTGAAAGATTTACAATCTAAGCACACATGTATAAGGGATAGGGGGTCCTAGGTTGTTTATCCTATAGGATCACATCAGTACAATGCCCGGTAATCACTCCTCAGTGAGGGGATACTCGTGGCATTAGCGCACCGATCATCATATCTATATCTACCCTTTCCCACCCTTTAGCGGTTATTTAAGCGAGTGTTATTTAACAACCTCTATGCGTGTTGTTACACGTCCCTTATTAATGGTCCTTGAGAAAATTAGGACCTCTACCTATAGGCAGTTCTAGACAGACCCCTAAGGTTTAAAAGGAGAAAATACTAGGCAACATGCAAGAACAAATAGGACTTTAGCAAATAAAGGCAGGAAAGAACAATTAAGAGGCTCAGATTTACCTCCACAGATAATGCACGTAAACAGCACGACTCAAACACAAACAAGAGGCATTTTTATTAGACAGGATCCTAAAGCATGATGTCTAAGTGAATATCAAAACACAGAAGATATGTAGTTTTATTTTATAAACCCATAAGCAGGGGCCCTAATCAGTTTGCCTACTGATTTTAAGTCTGTTAACCATTAAGCAGTAAACACAAAAGAAAGAGTTTTCCAATTTTATAAAGGTTGATTACCTAAGGCTTGCCTAGGCGTGGGGGGTAATGCACAATAGTTACCAGAATTGTTAAAAACTGTTTAAAAGTATTTATACCTAAAGCATGTTGTTCTAAGTGTTGCAAAATACAGGGATTATTACCAGCTTATTTAAAACAGGATGATCAAATGTGAGACAGTCTTATGTCCTTTTTTCATGCATCAGTAGTTTAACTAGGCGTGGCTCAGCAAATACAAACGAAATCCTAAGGCATGGTACCTAGTAGGCACATATAAAATGCAGAATGATTTCAAGATATGCAGAATTACTAAAGCATGATTTCTAAATGCACAGAAAGTTACAACATAATTTCAGGATGTGCAGGAGCAACATTTTTTATGTTACTGCTGTTATTTAGCCTAGAAGCAGGATTTCTAAGTGATAATATCAAATGAGATGCTGGAAAACATGATATCTAATGACATACTTTGAATGTATTGGTCTAAACATGGATTCTAATGCACATATAGGAAATGTAAACCTAAGACATGATTTCTACCCATTGATATTGATAACATATATAACTACCCTCTCATTTTCACTATCCAACCTCAATATTCGTTTACAATAATTATTACAAATCAATATTGAGATGAATTACATAAGTAGAAAAAGAAAAGAAGAGGCTACACTATAGGGAGCTTGAAACAGGCCCAGATATACCAAAATGCCCATAGCCTCAACTGCCAAAGTTTTTCATAGCCTTTTCATGTCCCGGTGTGTCAGAGTTCCCTAAGGACCTCAAGGATCCCGGGCAGTGCTCACACCAAGATTTCACAGCCATAACTGAGTAAGTGTAGTGTGGAAGTGCCAGCCCCAGTGCATCAGAGTTCAGAGGGATCTCACAGGGATCCCAAAGTAGTCACACACTGGAGGGGCAAAACTTAAAGACCTAAGAGTAGAGTGAGAGTGCTTGACATAGCTTTGAAAGGGTTTGATAAGAAAACAGTTATTGAAAGAGACTCAGTAGAAATAGTTTTATAAAATAAGAGAGAGTTGTTTAGTAAAACAACTTTTGAGGAGAGTAGGTCAATTAACAAACACAGATCAAACACTGAACCAAAGCAGGTTCAGCATCACACATAGAACAAACTTTCACACAGGGGTGATCGGAACTGGGGAGACATAGAGCACATAATGTAAAAGCATAGCAGTTCTTGCAGGGAATATCATGAACTCCAGAATCAACACAGAATCAAGCAACTTAGGGTACAAATTATTTTGCCAAAGAAAGGTTCAATACTAGAAACCAGATAAACACAGAATTGAACAAAGTCACATTGAGACATACTACAAAAAGAGGGGTAGCATATTCATGCTGATCCTAAGGGGAGTAATACATAACATAACATGCTAGATGGACAAAAATGTAAACATGTCAACTACAGATTGCACAGCAAAACCATAGATAGAAACAAACTAGAAATAGGATAAACTGAAGCAGTAAAAGAAACATATTGGTTTTGGGACTTGAATTGAAATCAGAACATACCAGTAAAGAAAATAGCAAACACAAAAGTGAAGAATAAAGAGAGCATGATAATTATCCTTGGCTTGCATCCGGCTAAGTCAGAGCAGTAGCAAGTAACAAAGAAGGAGAGTAGAAAGCTTTGAGTGTGAGAGATAGTTTTTGAACCAATGTGTTCGTGTGTTGGTGTTAATGAGAGAGCATGTATATATAGTTTGAAACTAGGTAGAATAGTAAGGTAAGAATCAAAGTAAATAAGTAATTATGGGGACTTAGAATCAATCAATATAAAATTAATATAATACTCCTCAATTAAGGGAGTTAACTTCAAACGGTAAAGACAAATAAGGAAGGAGATCACATAAGACTAGAATATAACACATAAGGAAATATTTCAACACAGTAACTATAGAATAGGTAATTAGGCTAGGTACATAATATTCTAATTAAGGAAACACTTGTAAGAATCGATTGATAGTGTAGTCAATCACATAATAAGGCAAGAAAATAACTTATAGTTCAGAAATCAATAAAGAATAAAGGATATCAATCACGGGAAATCAGGGATTCCAATAGAAGGCAATATTAACTAAAGGAAAGTACTACAAATGAACAGAAAATATAGGCAGTGAGAAGCATGAAATTAGGTTATTTGTTAAATACCCAATTAAAATAATTAAAATAATTTATAAAAATAGCTAATAATCATAAAAAATGAATTTCATGCATAGAAAATAATTTAAAACGATTACTTAGTATTTTAAAATACAAATGACTAAGTTTTGGGTAAAAATGGTATAAAATTATATGATTGGGCTATAATTGCAAAGTTATTGCAATTATAGCCAAATGATGCCAAATTGGCTATTTATTAAATAATTTGGCCGTAATAGGACCATGAATAATAAATTAAATCAAGAAATGATTTTGAAATCATTTGTGATGCAGTTTTGTAATTATTTGTTGGAAATAAAATGCTGGCTAAATTAATAAAAATATAGGAAAATTATGGAAAAATACCAATTGCTATTAATGCACGATTTTGAAGGTATATATGCAATTTTAAAATATTTTTTGGGAAAAATTGGGTATCAACAGCTTTCCCTCTTTACCCCGAAAGGATGAAAGACTTGTCGGGTAAAGATATGATGGCCAATTTTGACCGAGCGAAACAATTTGAGAGATTTAGGGTCGCGCCCTGGTTTTTGAGCTACCTACATATCCCTGATTTTACAGGAATCAAGCCGTATGTAGTTCCGGATTCATCAGTGAAGTATACTGATGAAGTTATCACTAGAGCAGACGCAACATCTAGGGTTGAATGAATGAACAGTTTACAAAAGGGGTTAGGTTTGATATGGCTGGAAGAACTGGAGCGGGATCGCTCCTGCTGGGATAGCCGTTATTTGTCGGGTTACCTACAAATAAGTATACCGCAAGTGTATATTGTGTATAAATTTAAACATGATGCAGGTTCCCGTTGGACTATGAAAGTTGTCTTCGGACGGTTAGGGATGACGTCCTCAGACCATGATGTCTTGGGCCATGAATTGTTTGATGAGGATTCGCAGGCCATGAAATGATGTTCTCGGGCCATGAAGATGGTGCCTCTGAACTATGACGCCTTTGAATAATCATATGCAAAATTGAGAGAGATCCTCAGGCCATGACATGGTGTCTTCCGGCTATGAGGATGGTGTCGTTAGACTATGACGCCTTTGGACAGGTTGGCGATATTTCAGCCCATGAAATGCAGTAATATGACTTCCACAAGGCAGAGCTTAGTCTTGGGAAATGAAGGGCAGAGCTTAGCCCGAAAGAGAAGCGAAGTAAATAATGCTTGAGAGACAGCCCTTAGTCCCGGTGAAAAGCAAATTGGAGGCAGAGCTTAGCCTCAACAAGTATGGAGACAGAGCTTAGCCTCATACAAGATGTGGAAGGCAGAGATTAGCCTTATGCAGAATGGAGGCAGAGCTTAGCCTCAACAAGTATGGAGACAGAGCTTAGCCTCATACAAGATGTGGAAGGCAGAGATTAGCCTTATGCAGAATGGAGGCAGAGCTTAGCCTCATGCAGGATGAAGGCATAAATTAGCCTTATGCAAATAGAGGTAGAGATTAGTCTCATGCAGAGATGTGGAAGGAAAAGATTAGACTTATGCAGAATAAAGGCATAGATTGGCCTTATGCAAGAGAAGGCAGAGAGTAGCCTTATGCAAGATGGAAGGCAGAGATTAGCCTTATGCAAATGGAGGTAGAGCTTAACCTCATGTAGATAGGAAGGCAGCGATTAGCCTTATGCAGAATGGAGGCAGAGCTTAGCCTCATGCAGGATGAAGGCATAAATTAGCCTTATGCAAATGGAGGTAGAGCTTAACCTCATGTAGATAGGAAGGCAGCGATTAGCCTTATGCAGATAGAGGCAGAGCTCAGCCTCATGTAAAATGCGGGATATAGCTTAGTCCCATGCAAGATGAAGGCAGAGCTTAGCTTTATGCAAATGAAGGCAGAGATTAGCCTTATGCAAGAGAAGGCAGAGATAGTCTTATGCAAGATGGAAGGCAGAGATTAGCCTTATGCAAATGGAGGTAGAGCTCAACCTCAGGCAGATAGGAAGGCAGTGGTTAGTCTTATGCAGATGAAGGTAGAGATTAGCCTTATGCAAGAGAAGGCAGATATTAGCCTTATGCAAATGGAGGTAGAGCTCAACCTCAGGCAGATAGGAAGGCAGTGGTTAGTCTTATGCAGATGAAGGTAGAGATTAGCCTTATGCAAGAGAAGGCAGATATTAGCCTTATGCAAATGGAGGTAGAGCTTAACCTCATGCAAAATGCGGGACAAAGCTTAGTCCCATGCAAGATGAAGGCAGAGCTTAGCTTTATGCAAGATGGAAGGCAGAGATTAGCCTTATGCAAATGGAGGTAGAGCTTAACCTCATGCAAAATGCGGGACAAAGCTTAGTCCCATGCAAGATGAAGGCAGAGCTTAGCTTTATGCAAGATGGAAGGCAGATATTAGTCTTATGCAAAATGAAGGCAGAACTTAGCCTTATGCAGAAGATTAAATAGTAAATGACAGTAGAATTTCTTAGCTGGCAGCATGCTTTGATATTGTGATTGTTGTGAGCATTGTGACTACGAAGCATTGTTTGTTCATGCTGATAGCAAATGTAAACAAGTGCGACGGTTTCGATGATTGTGATTTTGAACATGTTCGTTCTTTATTCCTGCATCCAAAGAAAAATTGTAAGTTCTATAGACGGGGGAGGTTGGTTCGTATCCCCGCTGGCTTTGCTTGACTCGTTCTGCTCGGTCGGATGATCCTGTTTAAATCATCGGGGTAGTATTTGCTAAACAGAGCTATATTTTGAAAATAAGCATGGATGATTTTGTAAAGACATAATATGAAATATATTTCAAGAAATTTAGATGAACCGACGACTGTAACACGGTTCAAGACATTGCAACCTCTCATGCTACAGAATTTTGAGGGTCCTCCTCAAAATTCTGCTCCAGTTTGATGGGTTGACGACTCTGGCTGTTGCGCAGGCCTCCTCAAAATTCTTCCCCAGTTTCCAATTGTGGGGGGAAATGAGATTTTTATTGAATTGTGACCGAACCCATAGGGCTGCCTACGTATCTCCTCTTAAATGGGAATCAGGNTCTTGATTAATCTGTAAATAGATGAAAAGTAAGGTCTAATTAGTTACTATATTTTTTGGATTAAATTAGATTATAACTTAATTAGATTAATTAGTTTAATTAGTCAAAGAAGTCAAAAATCGGACCTGGGCCAAGAAATACCCAGGCCCAATCCCTATACACTCAACCTACCCAGCCCAATAAATCCCTCAACTTGGCCTTTACCACTTAGTCCAAATGACACTGTTTAATAGGTGTCAATCTCAGCCGTTGATCATCTTCCAGACACTGACATAACCCAGTGATATCTTTCTCAGGCGACAACATAACCTGTTGACCTTTCCAGACACCAGGATAACCTGGTGATCTCTTTCCTTGACAACGGCATAACCCGTTGATCCTCCCCCTAGACACCGGCATAACCTGGTGATCTTTTT
>ML347926.1:0-38708 GCA_005239505.1 Nicotiana paniculata | reverse complement strand
AGTAATGAGGATAACATCTATTAGGATGTTAGTGGCATTAGCGGCCGTGTATGGTCTTGAAATACATCAAATGGATGTTAAAACAACTTTCTTAAATGGAGAATTGGAGGAAGAAATTTATATGGAATAACCTGAGGGTTTTGTGGTTCCTGGTAAAGGAAAGAAAGTTTAAAAACTTGTTAAGTCGCTTTATGGACTTAAACAAGCACCCAAACAATGGCATGCCAAATTTGATCAAACAATGTTGGCAAGTGGGTTTAAAATCAACGAGTGCGACAAATGTGTTTACATTAAAAACACTCCAGGTCATGAAGTCATTATTTGTTTATATGTTGATGACGTTGATAATGAGTAAAAGCATGTCAGATATAAATGCTACAAAGCGCATGTTGGCTAGCAAATTCGATATGAAAGGCTTAGGAGTTGCTGATGTGATCTTAGGAATCAGAATTCACAAGACTCCACAAGGTTTAGAATTATCACAGTCTCACTACATTGAAAAGGTACTTGACAAGTTCAAGTATTTGGATTTCAAAATTGCCAAGACTCCAATTGACATGAGTTATGCACTTCAAAAGAATGAAGGTGAAAGTGACTCACAACTGGATTATGCAAGAGTATTGGAAAGTTTGATGTATATAATGAATTGTACGCGACCAGATATATCATGTGCTATTAGAAAACTGATTCGATTTACAAGTAATCCCAATCAAATACAATGGATGGCAGTGAATCGAGTTTTAGGGTATCTGAAACATACCCAAAACTATGCTTTGCATTATAACAAATATCCCTCCGAGATTGAGGGATATAGTGATGCAAATTGGNGGAAGATATTCCATTTTGTCCCAAACCTTTGGCACCTATTTGTATACATTGTGATAGTCAAGCGGCAATAGGGAGGGCAGGTAGCGTTATGTATAACGGAAAATCTCGTCATATACGACGGAGACATAATTCCGTTAGACAACTACTCTCTAGTGGTGTTATCACAATTGACTACGTAAAGTCAAGAGATAACGTGTCGGATACACTTACAAAAGGCCTATCTAGAGAGACATTTGAAAGATCATCAAAGGGAATAGGGTTAAGTCCTAGGAAAAGTCATCATGGCGGTAACTCTACCTAGCAGACTGGAGATCCTAAGAGCTAAGTTAAAAGAGATCAAACAAAGTCATGAATGATTGTTCAACGTTGTCAAATAACTCAACACATTCTCCTGATGAAGACAATGTTCAGAAATCAGGGTAAAGCATTAAGGCTTTTTGATGAGTCAATAAAGCTTAAAGCTTTTTAATGATTTGCTAAGTCTAGAAGGATATGACCAGATAGTGTGTCTTTAGGATTACACGTTTAGGAATCACCTATGTGAGTGTGAAGTGTAAGCCGCTTCAAGGGGAATGAAAGTAAAGGCCCATTCTCTAAGCACTCATGAAACCAGGCGGTGTTCATGGCTGAAACGAACACAACCGTGAGAACCATAGATGGTTAAGGATTGATTGTGTGACTTATGTTGTCTAGGTATACAACAAAGCTCTACAGTTCAAAGATATCAAATCTACTGATTGACCGAGTATATCTGATATAAGTTCACTACGGAAAGTCCAAAGAGAAACCTACTTATCTAGATGCAATTAATTCTTGCATGTAAAACACACACACGTCCGTGCATTCCTTTATTTTATAGCCATTCCCCATTCATGTGGGGGATTGTTGGTCTTTAAGTTTAGTGTAGCTTAACTTTAAGCTTGGTGTAACTTAAAGAGAGTGAATGGAAAATGGTGGGAAAAGAAATGAAGGGAAGTGAAATTTTAAATTAGTGCACTTTGTTCCTCACTGGAAGAAGGAAAGAAAATCTATGTGTATATATAGAGAAGCTCTTCTTCTAGCTCTTAAAGAGTTGAGAAGAGGCAAGCCTCGCGACGTCGTCGTCGCTCGCTCGCTCGGCTCGGTTTCGGTTTCGGATTTGGATTTGGATTTGGTCAAAGATTGATTGATTAATCTTTTTGGACAAAGGTCTGCTCCGATCCGTTTTACTTTTCTGGATTATTTGAAATCCATTTTTAATTTTCCCGCAATATTCACACCTGTTCCAACAACTATGGCTGTTCTGAAAGGTTGCAAAACCTTTTCAGAAACAGTACGAAATTGGCTATAAGTATGCCTTAAATCCCAGAATTTTTACTTACTAAGTTTTCTGATCTTCTTCTTCTTCTGCACAAAATATTCCATTGTGTTTTACGACCATCGAGTGGTTCGCCGATCACCAGTGTTTTTGGTACCGATACTCTGGTGAGTTAAATCGTTCTATCGTGGGAGGATATATTCCAAAACCTCGGGTACTTGAGGAGAATAATTTCCTTAAGGACACACTGTATATTCAGTGGGTTCGATTTATTCTTATATTATTTTCATAAGAGAATTGACATTCTAGTTCTACTAACTTTTCTGTTTCTGTATTTTAGAAAGTTTACTATTTTATTTATTTTACAACAATACAGAAGGATAACACATCCAATCATTTCCTGAATGATTTAGTTACATCTCAATTTCTTGTGCTATGAAATGGAGGGAAGTGAAATTTTGAATTAGTGCACTCTGTCCCTCATTGGAAGAAGGAAAGAAAATCTATGTGTATATATAGAGAAGCTCTTCTTCTAGCTCTTAAAAAAGTGAAAAGAAGCAAGCCTCGCGCCGTTGTCGTCGTCGCTTGCTCGGCTTCGGCTTCGGAGTTGGTCAAAGATTGATTGATTAATCTTTTTGGACAAATGTCCGGTCCAGTCCATTTTTCTTTCCCGAATTATTTTAAATCCGTTTTTAATTTTCCCGCAATATTCACACCTGTTCCAACAGCTATGGCTGTTCTGACATGTTGCAAAACCTTTTCAGAAACAATATGAAATTAGCTATAAATATGCCTTGAATCCCAGAATTTTTACTTACTAAGTTTTCTGATCTTCTTCTTCTTCTTCTGCACAAAATATTCCATTGTGTTTTACGACCATCGAGTGGTTCGCCGATCACCAGAGTTTTTGGTACCGATACGCTGGTGAGTTAAATCGTTCTATCGTGGGAGGATATATTCCAAAACCTCAGGTAGTTGAGGGGAATAATTTCCTTAAGGACACACTGTATATTCAGTGGGCTCGATTTATTCTTATACTATTTTCAGAAAAGAATTGACATTTTAGTTCTACTAACTTTTTTGTTTTTGTATTTTTAGAAAGTTTACTATTTTATTTATTTTACAGCGAAGGATAACACTGTATCCAATCATTTCGTGAATGATTTAGTTACATCTCAATTTCTTGTGCTATGACCAAATCCTTTAGTACCATTTATCCACTGAATGACCAGCTTCGATGTCTGTGACACAATATCGAGGATAAAAGATTAAACACCAACCAATCATGAAGCTTCAAACTGGCCATGGGCTTCTTATATGCTGGCGCTTCCACAACGACGGTTGCTTTCTTCAGCAAGGATGATAAAAAAAATATAATAATTTGAAAATGCTATCAGGAAAGAAACACGTAAACCGAAAAGCTTTTGTAACTAGAATCTTCTGTTCATCACAAATGAATTAACTTCATCACAAGGAAACATAAAGAGTTCATTTCTTGCTGTGTTTATTATTCGATGATTAATGGCCGGGAAAACTTCTTCTGTTTCCGTTAAGTGATTAAGTATTAAACGGTTGCCTCGATAAAGCGGTAACCGAAAGAGTGTTCAGGTTCAATCACTTGTTTCGGAATGTTGGTAAAATACCCTAAAAATAAGGAAAAATAATGGGGAAATGAGGAAAATGCCAAAAAAAAAAAATTGAGAGAAAAGATAAATAATAATCCTGGCCAAAGAGAGTGCTATCAACCAAAGTTAATTTTATAGATTTACCCATCAAAAGCTGAATGAAAGTGCCTTTAATATAACGACCTGACCGATCGTTTTACTTTTTAGAACCCCGTTTCCCTAAAAAAGACTCTCCGTATGTGCTTATATTGTTTTATGACTTGCGAGGATGGTTAGTTCGAGATTTGGAAGGGTTCAGGTTGAAATCGAAACACTTGGTTCCTTGGTTTGGCTTTAAAAGGTTAAGTTTAACATCGGTCAATGTTTTTAGTAAACGACATCGGAATCGAGATTTGACGGTTCCAATAGGTTTGTATGATGATTTCATACTTGGCCGTATGTTCGGATCGGATTTCGGATGATCCGGGAGTGTTTCGACGCCTAATAGTGAAAGTTAGCTCTTTGAAGGTTTTAAAGTTCTTTGGCTTGAAGTAGGATTTGGTGTTATCGAGGTCCAATTAGGATTTGGTGTTATCGAGGTCCAATTGGGAGTCCGAGCCTGAGAATAATTCTGTATGGTGATTTAAAACTTGCCCGCACAATTTGGTGTCATTCCGAGTAGTCTAAGTATGATTCGCCGCTTTCGAAGCACTTTGGAAACTTGAAGTTCATAAATTCAATTCGGTTTTAGGGTGCGATTCTTAGTTTCGTTGTTGATTTACACGTTTCGAGAGTTCGAGCAGGTCTGTATTATATTTATAGACTTGTTGGTGCATTTTTACAGGGTCTCGAGTGGTTCGGGTGAGTTTCGAACCGCCGAGCAATGTTGGAAAAACCAAAAATTCCAGTTCTGGTTTCCTTCTTCGCGAACGCAGATGGACTCACGCGTTCTCCATGAAGGAATTCGGGCTGGGGGATTTTTGTGCTACGCGTTCGTGATAGCCAGCTAGCGTTCGCGAAGGTCTGGGACATGTGGCCTTCGCGTTCACGTGAGGTGAGTCGCGTTCGCGTAGAGGAGCCTGGGTTGGGTTTTGGGCCGCTGTTATTCTCGTGTTCGCTAAGAAGCCCTCATGTTCGCGAAGGGGTAGGCCAAGCTAGCCTCCGCATTCATGAGGCAGATGTCGCGTTCACGATGAGTTATTTCTGGTGGCCTGGGCCGTTTGCCTTCGCGAACGCGAGGCCTCTTCCGCGTTCGTGAAGAAGAAGGAAGTTGGACAATGTGTTTTAAAATCGGATTTAAGCCATTTTTGGGTTCATTTATTGCACTCTTAGGCAATTTTGGAGATTTAAATAGGGGGATTTGATGTGTGGATAGAATTCATGGTTTAACACATTAGGTGCCTTACATTTTATGTGCGTTAATGATGAAAATACACTTCGTATGTGCCTAATGGAGTCTATTTCATGTGTAGGTGAATTGGAGATGGAAGCCGAGTTAAATGGATTCATAAACATCGAAAATACGCTCAAGAGTCGAAAAGGAGTGAACGGGGCTATAGCCGGGCATTTGGGCTGTAAAGCCTGGCCTAGCCAGGCGTTTGGGCCCTAACGCCAGGCCTGGCCAGGCGTTAGCCAGGCGTTTGGCCTGTAACGCCTGGTCCCTGGTCCGGTCCAATCCGAGTTTTGAAGATTTTTAGTGTTTCCCGGTTTAAATAGAAGTCTCCTACATGTTTAGGGTTTATCCCAAACATATAAATAGACACAAAAACACAACTTGGAGGGACTTTTGCCATTAGAGACAAGAGAAGCTTGTGGNCCTGGCTTTATCCAGGCGTCTGGGCCATAAAGCCAGGTCCCTGGTCTGGTCTAATCCGAGGTTTTGAAGATTTTAAGTGTTTCCCGGTTTAAATAGAAGTCTCCTACATGTTTAGGGTTTATCCCAAACATATAAATAGACACAAAAACACAACTTGGAGGGACTTTTGCCATTAGAGACAAGAGAAGCTTGTGGAATACTNGAACCCGTTGGGGAATAAACTTATTGTGATATTAATATAGCTTTGATTGGTTGATTAAACTCTATTTGTTCAATTACGTTCTTGTTGTAGTTGATTGAAGGGCCCTCAATTAGTTGTTCCTATTTATTATGTATCTACTTGAGAGAGAGTGCATATTTAGGTAGTTGTTTGAACAACACCACTCCCAGAGTGTAGACGTAAGTCATAACCGAGGGTTAAGAAGTTCGATTAGAAGTAACGATACTTCGGGTGCAAATAAAGTGAACTGTAATGCAATCTAGCTAGCGTAACTTGAGAGAGTGCGTCTAGTAAATTATCATAATTACTTGAGAGAGATTTATGGTAGAGAGAGTGTTCATGATTGATAGAGATAGCTAATCAAACTATAAGAAGTATCCAAGAAGGAAGTTCACCAACGGGGGAAATCATGACCTTAGACCTTTATTATAAATTTTTACATCATATTGTTAGTTAATCGTTAGTTTATTAATTTTTTCAGTAGAAATAGTAAAACATCACCAATTGATATTCAGTCTTGAGAAAATTGATTAAGTAAACGTTTTGTATTCTGACGGTTTGATTGATACGTAAATTCCCTGTGGGATCGACTCTGGGCGTAATACCCAGATTATATTTGCAACGTCCGTTTAGTCTTTCTCTAAGACATAATTGAGCGTGATCAAACTTTGGCGCCGTTGCCGAGGAGGCTTTACAGCCCAAACGCCC
This sequence comes from Nicotiana paniculata, assembly GCA_005239505.1. Taxonomy (NCBI): domain Eukaryota; kingdom Viridiplantae; phylum Streptophyta; class Magnoliopsida; order Solanales; family Solanaceae; genus Nicotiana; species Nicotiana paniculata. The sequence goes on along the minus strand of ML347926.1, from coordinate 32,235 downwards.
GGCTATAGCCCGGTTCACTCCTTTTCGACTCTTGAGCATATTTTCGACGTTTATGCATCTATTTAACTCGGCTTCCATCTCCAATTCATCTCCACATGAAATAGACTCCATTAGGCACATACGAAGTGTATTTTCATCATTAACACACATAAAATGTAAGACACCTAATGTGTTAAACCATAAATTCTAGCCACACATCAGGATTTCAATCTACCTTTTGAAGGTAAGTAATTTCTACCTAATGTGAGTTTAATACATAGATTATGGGTAGATTTTAACATGTAAATTTGTGAAAATCATAGGTTTAGGTAAAAAATCTAGATTTTGATAAAAATGGGATTTAACCATGAACATGATTATGGAATTTAGTGAAAATCACATATTTGAGTTCGTGAGATTATGGGTAACAACTTTCTTCAAATATTTCTAGAATCCGGGCACGTGGGCCCGAGGGTGAATCTTAGGAATCCTTCAATTGGAGTTGGGTAATCACTTTAATGGTTAGGATATGAATTTTTAAATATGTATTGATTATTTATATATTATTTGACTAGTTTCGAGTCGTTTGGCATCGAGTTGAGGGCTTAAAGCACATATGTGGACCGGAAAAATAAGCTTTGAGACGAGGTAAGTCTCTTTTCTAACCTTGTAAGAGGGAATTAATTCCATAGGTGAATTGATTTAATATGTGCTTTTATTTGTGGGGGTATGTATACATGAGGTGACGATAGTCCGTGCAAAGCTACTAATTATGCTTATGTCCGGGTAGTTTAGGATCCAAATCATGTTATACTTGCGATATTTGCACCCTAATTGTTAATTTAAGTGCTTAAATCATATTGGAACTTGATAAAGGATCTGTAAAAGGTCGAATTTCATTTAATTGAGTTTTGGACGGGTTATTTGACCGTTAATGAGAATTGGTGTTTCTTTGAATATTAGCCTCTTAATAATCTTTGAAATGGTTGTTTATAAAGTATTTTCTCTTTTTGTGGAGCGGGCCGAACGCCTCGGTAGTATTTGACCCCTCGTTACTACTTCTTCGAGGTTAGAGTAGATACTTACTAGGTACATGCTGTTTATGTACTCACACTACACTTCTGCACTAATCATGCAAGATTGAAGTCTACCCTCGTTACTACTTCTTGGAGGTTAGACTAGATACTTACTGGTTACATGTTGTTTATGTACTCACGCTACACTTCTGCACTAATCGTGCAAGATCTGAGGCAGGTGCATCTGGTTATCAGTTCGGCACGCACCCTTGATTTCCACGAGACTTTACGGTGAGCTGCCTTCCGATCCCGTTTTGCAGCACCCAAAGTCTTCATTTTGCTTTTACTTTCTATCTATGTCACTTCAGACAGTTATGTAGTATCTTTTTGTATATTCTACTAGTAGCTCATTCACTTGTGACACCAAGTCTTGAAAATTATGCCTGTAGACACATGATTATTTTTGGGATACTTATTTACCTCATTTGCTCTTAAAAATTATTTACCTCTCATCTTATTAAATGTTTACTTCCTATTTATGCACTACTTAAAAATCAGCTATTTTAAGAATATTAAAAGAACCAATCATGTGGTTAGTTCACTGTTGGCTTGCCTAGCGGTAGCGTTGGGCGCCATCACGGCCTATAAGAGAAATTGAGTCGTGACAACATGGTATCAGAGCACTAGGTTCACGTAGGTCTCACAAGTTATGAGCAGTCCTAATAGAGACTTGTGGATCGGTGCGGAGACGTCCGTACTTATCTTTGAGAGGCTATAAGATGTTAGGAAAAAACTTTTCTTCATCTCCTATCGTGCAGTTGATGTTATACTAAGTATCATTCTCTTATTCTCTCACAGATGGTAAGGACGTGCACGACAGATGTTCCATACCCAAGAGGAGATGCTCCCCTGTTGCTAGAGGCCGAGGCAGAGGCCGGTGGAGGGCTCCAGCCTAAGGTAGAGGACGAGGGCGTCCCAGAGTTGCTCCAGCCATGCCACCAGCGGATCTAGTAAAGGATCCCACTATTGAGGAGCAAGGCGAGGTGCCTGCGGCAGAGCCAACCCTTGTAGATTTCATGTCAGCACCGGGCTTCCAGGAGGTCATGGACCGTGTGCTACGGTTCATGGATACTATGACCCAGGCTGGTTTATTTCCAGTAGACCCAGCCACATCTGTGGCTGGAGGGGAGCACAAACCACTACTGCTCAGGATCCTGGGCATGCAACTGCTGTATATCAGACCCCGGACACACTACCCATGGGCAGAGCCCAACTAGTGGAAGCAGTCGTACCTGAGCCCAGCTAGTGGAAGCAGTCGTACCTGAGCCCAGACCAGCTGCGGCTGGTGAGCCGCATAAACTATTAGACAGATGGATTAGGCTACACCCTCCTGTCTTCGAGGGTGAGCAACATGAGGATCCCCGAGACTTCATTGATCGGTGCAGGGACAGACTGCACAACATGAGGGAATTAGAGACCTACGTGGTGGATTTTACTACTTTCCAGCTGGAGGGCAGAGCTCGTAGATGGTGGCAGTCTCATCTTCTTAGCATACCAGTAGGTTCTCCTCCCTTGACTTGGGATCAGTTTACACGACTTTTATTAGATAAGTATATTCCACCCTCCCAGAGGGGAAGAGTTGCAGTTTCAGTTTGAGCAGCTCCAACAGGGTCAGATGTCAGTGACCAATTATGAGGTGAGATTCTCTGAGTTGTCTCGCCGTGCACTTATGATACTTCCTACTGAGGTGGAGAGATTACAGAGGCTTGTTGTGGGGTTGCACTCCGGTATTCAGGCCACTATGGCCCAAGAGGTTGAGATGAGGGCTTGTTACCAGCTAGTTGTGGAGATAGCTCGGAGGATTGAGGGTTATCGTCAGCGAGGAAGAGAGTAGATGCTGTAGGACAAGCGGTTTTGTTATTCTGTAGGGTTCAGTGGTGCTTCATCTGGGGGCAAAGGTCTGTTTAAGAGGGGTCAACCCAGCATGCCCAAATATCCAGCACCGCTGCCTCCTCGGGGTGCTCCAATTTGACTTTATTTTAGCGCCATGCCACAGGGTTCCTACCGCCTACCAGCTATTTAGGGTTCCTCCAGTGGGTATTCTGGCCATTAGGGTCAGACTTCACGTCAGCAGTCCACCGTACCAAGAGGTTGTTTCGAGTGTGAGGATTTCAGTCACGTGCAAAGGTTCTGCCCCAGGCTTCGGGGCAAGGCATTGCAGTAGGGTTCTCAGCCTATGATTACAGCACCAGTAGCCGCACTAGCCGTTTGGCCGCCCAGGGCGGAGGGCAGGTGGCCAGGGCCCGTCCTAGAGGTGGAGGTCAGGCAGGTGGAGGCCAATCAAGTGGCGCTCCCATTAGATTCTATGCTTTCCCCGCCAGACCAGATGTAGTGGCTTCAGATGTCGTGCTCACAAGTATTATTTCTGTCTATGGTTGGGATGATTCGGTATTATTTGATCCAGGGTTTACCTATTCATATGTGTCATCTATGTTGCTCATTTCCTGGATGTTCCTCGTCAGTCCTTGGGTACATCTTTTTATGTATCAATCCAGTGGGCGATTCTGTTGTTGTGGATCGGGTCTATCGGTCCTGCATTGTTACATTTTGCGGTTATGAGACTAGAGTGGATATTCTACTGCTTGATATGACCGACTTTGAGGTCATCTTGAGCATGGACTGATTATATCTATATCACGCCATCCTTGATTTCCATGCCAAGACTGTTACCTTGGTGATGCCTGAGTTGCCTAGATTGGAGTGGAAGGGTTCCTCTGTCAGCACACCTAGTCGGATCATCTCTTTTATGAAGGCTCGACACATGGACGAGAAGGGTTATTTGGCTTATCTAGCCTATGTTCGGATACTACCGCAGAGACTCTGATGATTGATTTAGTAGCCGTAGTCCAGGAGTTCTCCGATGTGTTTCCTTCTGATCTTCCAGGTATGCCACCAGATCGTGACATCGATTCCTGCATTGATTTGTCTCTAGGTACCCAGCCTATATCTATCCCACTGTACCATATGGCTCCGAAAGAGTTGAAGGAACAACTTGAGGAGCTGCTAGCAAAGGGATTCGTCAGGCCTAGTGTAACGCCTTGGGGTGCACCAATGTTATTTGTGAAGAAGAAAGATGGGACTATGCGGATGTGCATTTATTACCGCCAGTTGAACAAAGTTACCATTAAGAACAAGTACCCGTTTCCGCAAATTAATGATTTGTTTGACCAGTTGCAGGGTGCCAGGGTCTTCTCCAAGAACAACTTGAGATCGGGGTACCATCAGTTGAAGATTTGGGACTCGGATATTCCGAAGACTGCTTTCTAGACTAGACATGGCCATTATGAGTTTCTAGTGATGTCCTTCGGTCTGATTAACGCCCCAGCAGAGTTTATGGATTTGATGAACAGGGTGTTCAGGCCATATATTTATTCGTTCGTCATTGTCTTCATTGATGATATTTTGATCTACTCGTGCATCATGGAGGAGCACATGCAACATTTGAGGGTGGTGCTTTAGACCTTGCGGGAATAGAAACTATATGATAAGTTCTCCAAGTGTGAGTTTTGGCTAGATTCATTAGAATTCTTGAGGCATGTTGTATCAGGAGAGGGTATTAAGGTGGATCCCCAGAAGATTGAGGCAGTTTAGAGTTGGACTCGTCCTACTACGGCGACTGAAATCAGGAACTTCTTGGGGTTAGCAGGTTATCATCGCCGGTTAGTGAAGGGTTTTTCATCTATTGCAGCACCTTTGACTAGATTGGCCCAGAAGGGTGCTCCGTTATGTTAGTACGATTATTGTGAGGCGAGCTTCCAGAAGCTCAAGACAACTTTGACTACGACACCGGTTCTAGTGTTGCCTTCCGATTTGGGGATGTATACTGTGTATTGTGATGCTTCACGTGTTGGTTTGGGTTGTGTATTGATGCAGGAGGGGCGAGTTATTGCATATGCTTCACGTCAGCTGAAGCCCCTTGAGAAGAATTATCTTGTACACGATTTGGAGTTGGCCGCTATTGTTCATGCTCTTAAGATCTAGAGGCATTATCTTTATGGGGTTTCCTGTGAGGTTTAAACCGGTCATCATAGCTTGCAGAATTTGTTCAAGCAGAGGGCCCTCAATTTGAGGCAGCACAGGTGGCTTGAGTTACTGAATGATTATGATATCACCATTCTTTATCATCGGGGGCAGGGCGAATGTAGTTGCGGATTCCTTGAGCAGAAAGGCGGAGAGTATGGGTAGCTTGGCATTCATTTCAGCTGAGGAGAGGCCCTTAGATTTGGACATTCAGTCCTTGGCTAACAGACTTGTGAGGTTGGATATTTCAGAGCCCAGCCGAATTCTTGCATACGTAGCTGCCCAGTCTTCACTTTTGGAACAGATCAGGGATCGACAATTTGATGATCTGCACTTGTTGCGAGGTGTCTAAATTGTCAGCGGGTTAAGTATAGGAATCAGAGGTCAGGTGGCTAAGTTACCGCGGACCTTGCAGAAGTTTGATGCAGTTTGGGTCATTGTCGACAGGTTAACTAAGTCGGCACACTTCATTCTGGTGGTGACCACGTATACTTCAGAGAGGTTGGCCCGGATTTATATTTAGGAGATAGTTCAGTTGCATGGTGTGCCTGTTTCCATCATATCAGATAGAGGACCTCAATTTACTTCGTATTTCTGGAGATCAGTACAGAGTGAGTTGGGGACCCGTGTAGAGCTCAACACGGCCATTCATCCACAGATCGACGGACAGTCGGAGCAGACAGTTCCGATCTTGGACGACATGCTCAGAGCATGTGTGATTGACTTTGGAGGGGGATTGATTCTTGCCTTTGGCCGAGTTTGCTTACAATAACAGTTATCAGTCCATCATCGAGATGGATCCATTTGAGGCTTTATATGGCCGACGATGTCGTTCTCCCATCGGATAGTTTGAGCCTGGGGAGGCTAAGTTATATGGCACTGATTTGGTGAAGGATGTCTTGTAAAAGGTAAATTTGATTCAGAAGCGACTTCGCACAGCACAGTCCAGACAGAAGAGTTACGCGGATCAGAAGGCGCGTGATTTATCATTTATGGTGGGCGAGAAGGTTCTCTTGAAAGTCTCGTCAATGAAGGGATCATGAGGTTCGGGAAGTAGGGCAAGTTAAGCCCAAGGTTTATAGGCCCATTTGAGGTGTTGAGATGAGTTGGGGAGGTTGCTTATGAGCTTGCTTTGCCTCTCAGTCTATCAGGAGTTCATCTGGTTTTCCATGTGTCTATGCTCCAGAGGTATCATGCCGGCAGGTCACATGTGTTAGACTTTAGCACGATTCAGTTAGATGAGAGCCTGGGTTATTAGGAGGAGCCAATTGCCATTGTTGATGGGCAGGTTTGCCAGTTGAGGTCCAAGAGGACTTCCACGGTAAAGGTTCAGTGGAGGGGCCAACCAGTCGAGGAGGCGACTTGGGAGTCCGAGGAGGAGCGGAGCAGATATCCACACCTATTCAACTCTCGGGGTATGATTCTAGACCCATTCGAGGACGAACGTTTGTTTAAGATGTGGAGAATGTAACGACCCGACAAGTCATTTTGCATTTTAGAACCCCATTCCCTTAAATAAGACTCGTCGTATGTGCTTTTACTGTCTTAATACTTGCGGGGATGGTTAGTTCGGGATTTGGAATGGTTCGGGTTGAAATCTGAACACTTGGTTCCTTGGTTTGGGTTTAAAAGGCTAAGTTTGACTTCAGTCAACGTTTTTAGTAAACGGCCTTGGAATCGGAATTTGAGGGTTCCAATAGGTTCGTCTGATGATTTCGTACTTGGTCGTATGTTCGGATCGGGTTTTGGATGACCCGGGAGCATTTCGGCGCCTAATAGCGAAAGTTGGCTCTTTGAAGGTATTAAAGTTCTTTAAAATTTGGCTTGAAGTAGGATTTGGTGTTATCGAGGTCCAATTGACATTCCGAGCATGTGAATAGTTTCTTATGGTTATTTAATACTTTTCCGCAAGATTTGGTGTCATTCCGAGTAGTCTAAATATGATTCGACGCGTTCAGAGCAATTTGGAAACTTGAAGTTCATATTTTGAGTCAATTCGGTTTCAGGGTGCGATTCTTAGTTTCGTTGTTGATTTACGTGTTTTGAGAGTTTGAGAAGGTCCATGTTATGTTTATAGACTTTTTGGTTCATTTGGACGGGGTCCCGAGTGGCTCGGGTGAGTTTCGGACCGCCCGGAGCAATGTTGGAAAAACTAGAACTTCCAGTTTTGGTTTCCTTCTTCGCGAACGTGGATGGACTTACGCGTTCGCGATGAAGGAATTGGGGCTGAGGGATTTTTGTGCTATGCGTTCACGATAGACAGTCAGCGTTTGCGAAGGTCTGGGACCTGTGGCCTTCGCGTTCGTGTGAGGTGACTCGCGTTTGCGTAGAGGAGCCATGGCTGGGCTTTGGTCTGTTGTTATTCTTCACGTTCGCGAAGAAGCCCTTGCGTTCGCGAAGGGATAGTCCAAGCCAGCCTCCACGTTTGTGAGGCCCATGTCGCGTTCGCGATGAGTTACTTATGGGGGCATGGGCCATTTGACTTCGCGAACACGAGGCCTCTTCCGCGTTCACGAAGAAGAAGGCAGTTGGGCAGCGTGTTTTAAAATCGAACTTAAGCCATTTTTGGGTTCATTTATTGCAGTCTTGGACGATTTTGGAGTTTTAAAGAGGGGGATTTCAACCTAACTTTTGAAGGTAATTAATTTCTACCTAATGTGAGTTTAATACATAGATTATGGGTAGATTTACCATGTAAATTTGTGAAAATCATGGGTTTAGGTGAAAAACTTATGTTTTGATAAAAATGAGATTTAACAACGAAAATTGTTATGGAATTTAGTGAAAATCACATATTTGAATTCGTGAGGTTATGGATAACAACTTTCTTAAAAAATTTCCAGAATCCAGGCACGTGGGCCCATGAGTGAATTTTAGGAATCCTTCAATTGGGGTTAGGCAATCACTTTAATAGTTAGGACATGAACTTTTGAACACGTATTGATTATTTTATATAATATTTGAATAGTTTCGAGTTGTTTGGCACCGAGTTGAGGTTTTAAAGCACATTTGTGGACCGGAAAGTAAGCTTCGAGACGAGGTAAGTATCTTTTCTAACCTTGTAAGAGGGAATTAACCCCATAGGTGAATTGATTTAATATGTGCTTTTATTTGTAGGGGCTAGGTGCGCAGGACGTGACGAGAGTCCGTGCGTAGCTACTAATTATGCTTATGTCCGGATAATTTAAGACCCAAATCATGTTATACTTGCGATATTTTCACCCTACTTCTTAATTTAAGTGCTTAAATCATATTGGAACTTGATAAAGGAATTGTAAAAGGTCGAATTTCATTTAGTTGAGTTTTGGATGGTTTACTTGAGTGTTGATGAGAATAAATATTTCTTTGAATATTAGCCTCTTAATAATCTTTGAATCGGTTGTTTATAAAGTATTTTCACTTCTTGTGGAGCGGGTCGAACGCCTCGGTAGTAGAATCGATGCATCTATGGTTTGTGTCGTTCGACCCTCGGCAGTGCACGGTTCATATATTTGTATGTTGGATCGTGCCATACGACCTCAGCATAATTCGTGCGTAATAATTCTTGGAGCCCAATTGTAATTGATATTGTTTCATTGGCTTGAGATATAAATTTCTTAAATGAGGAAAATTAATTTGGGATTTACTATTAGTGAAAGAGTTGTTTATTTATTTTCTTATTATTGAGTTTTCAGCTGTATTTATATAATTCAAGCTTAATTATAATTTTGATATTTTATTGTTAGCCCATAGTAAGTGTTGAAGTCGATCCCCCATCACTACTTCTTCGAGGTTATACTAGATACTTATTGGGTACATGTTGTTTATGTACTCACGCTACACTTCTGCACTAATCGTGCAAGATCTGAGGCAGGTGCATCTGGTTATGAGTCCGGCGCGCACCCTTGATTTCCATGAGACTTTGCGGTGAGCTGCCTTCTGAGCCCGTTCTGCAGCACTCGAAGTCTTCCTTTTGCTTTTACTTTCTGTCTATTTCACTTCGGACAGTAGTGACATCTTTTTGTATATTCTACTAGTAGCTCATACACTTGTGACACCAGGTCTTGGAAATTATGCTAGTAGACACATGATGATTTTTGGGATATTTATTTACCTAATTTGCTCTTAAAAGTTATTCATCTCTCATCTTATTAAATGTTTACTTCCTATTTATGTACTAATTAAATAAAGCTAATTAAATTTTTTAAAAGAAACGATCATGTGGTTAGTTCACTGTTGACTTGTGTAGGCGGTAGCGTTGGGCGCCGTCATGGCCTATAGGATAAATTGGGTCGTGACAACATGGTATCAGAACACTAGGTTCACGTAGGTCTCAGAAGTTATGAGCAGGCCTAATAGAGACTTGTGGATCGGTGCAGAGACTCTTCAGCTTCCTACCATAATAAGATTCTTTAAAAGGAATTATGGAAAAATAACATATTATAGCCTCTGTAAAAATAATTTGTATATTTTTTGTATATTACATTCTGTATGTTATATACAAAGATTATACAAATTTTATACACTTTTTCGGCTATCAGATGTAAATAGTTTCTGCCGCGGGCTAAAAGTGATAATACCTCAAGAATTATCCCTTCAATAATGATATGTAAAAACAATATAAAATGTATTTGTCACTCTTTTGGAATTTGTAAAATTTAGTATTCCTAATTAATTAAATAATTAGGTAATTGTGTATCATCAAAGACGTGCGATGAGGTGATAATATACTACAAGCTATGGGCTCAAAGAAGTTTGAAAATATGTGCTTTCTTCTAGCCAAGTAAAATATTTTTCAGTTTCGTTTTTTAATAAATTAAGTGCACAATCAGTGTTTGATAAAGTGTAATGTTGTGTTTTCACGTTGGAATGAACTCTTCATAGGCTATGGTTTCATGTGTGTTGTTATCATAATTGTTTAATTTTACTCGACGAAATATTTTGAAAACTGAAATAATTTGGTATAAGAGAAAACTTGAAACTGCAAACTAGACTTAGTAATGTGTTAAATATCAAATAGTTTATTCAACAAGGATTGTGGTGGAGTGATAAGACCTTTCAATACCACTACACACTCAAAAGAAATAACCCTCTTTTGATTTTCCGCCTCGCTACAAATACCGCTCAAACTCTCTATATTTTTCCCTATAGAATATTTTGCTTCTTACTCTGTAAATCACTCTCTTTCTCACAGTTTGTTGTGTTTAACAACTAAGAGCAACACACCTATTTATATTACTTAGTATTTCTTCATTGATGTCATCAATGATGTCATGTTAATGGCAAAAGTCAAATATTACATTGTGAAACCCATGAATGATTTACCATAAAACCTTCCTTACTATTCCTTTAGTTGGATTGACATTTCAAAGCCAAAGAAAGCTTTCTTTCTTTCACATGGGATAGACCTATCACATCTCCCCCTCCAGTACCATGTACCTGAAGGAGGTATCTCCAGTTTATCATATAGAGATCATTCCGACAAGTTCTTTACATTGCTCGAACTTGTCTCTTGGTATCGTCTTGGTCAACATATCTGCAGGATTTTCACTCGTGTGAATCTTTTTGGCCTGTAAAGATTCATTCTCCACATGCTGACAAATCTAATGATATCTTACTTCGATATGCTTTGTTCTTGCATGGTACATGAAGTTCTTGCTCAAGTCTATTGCACTTTGACTGTTATAATAGACGATATTCTCCTTTTGATGTAATTCAAGCTCTTGAAGAAACCGCTTGAGCGATACCATCTCTTTGCCAGCTTCTATAGTATCAATGTACTCTGCTTCAGTTGTTGAAAGCGCAACGCACTTATGCAATTTAGACTGCCATGATATAGCTCCCCCTAAAAAAGTAAATAGATATCTAGTAGTGTATTTTCTATTATCAGTATCACCGGCCATATCAGCATTATATAGCCCTTCAAGACTGGATCTGATCTCCCAAAATATAAGCATTCATCCGAGGTTCCTTTTAGATACCTAAGTATCCACTTCACAGCTTCCAATGGTCTTTTCCAAGATTATCAAGAAACCTACTAACAATACCGAAAACATGAGAAATATCAGGTCTGGTACATACCATTGCATACATCAGGCTCCCGACGGCTGATGGTAGGCCATAATCTCATATTTTAGTCGCTTATTGCACTCTAATTTACTTCAATTTAACTGGTTTGAGCTTTAATCGCTAGTGTTTTGCATTAATTGTGTGTTTACACCTTGTAGGAGTTATTCCGAGCTATGTACATGTTATGGAATGAATCCGAGCTATTTAGAGCTTTGAAGTATGAGTAAAAGCCTTGAAGATATTAAGCCGGGATCGCGTTCGGGGGTCGAAAACCACATCTGGATATTAAAAAGTGAAGAAAAATTCTGTACTTTGAGAAACTTCCACAATCGCGGCGCGTGGGGCGCTGCGCTTGTGCATTTTCATGCTTCCTGTCATAAATCGACTCTCTGGATTTCCCCACTAATGCCCCACATGGCGCGCCTGTACAAATTTTACACAGTAATTGTTCGATTCGCGCAGGAAAAGGCGTTTTCGTCTGGGCTTGATCCTACTGGTATATATAAATGGAAAAACATTGTTTTTTGGACTTTTGACACATCTAAAGCCTAAGGAGGAGTTGGAGAAACAAAAGCACAAGGAATTCATCGTTCAATCCTCGTTCAAGACACGAGTTTGGATCGTTTTATGTTTTTCTTTACTTTAAACATATTTGTGAGGGATTGCTCCACATCTATGGAGTAGTTCTCTTTAGGGTTTGATGGATTTGGTGTATTGATATTTGTTTGTGGATTCTAACTCTAGTTTAATGTAATGAATTGTTTTGAATGATTTAATTGTTGCATCTATATTCACATGTTCATGTAATCGAGAGAGGCATAACTTGTGATATCTTTGCATTATCTTGTTGGTTGAGTTCATTAATTCTTCTTAGTAAACGAAATAGACTAGTTGAATTATTGTTTAAACCTAGTTATGAGGATAATTGTGAGAGGTTCTCCTACATAAAAATCCATTACAAATTCTTGCATATCTTCGCAGAGCTTAATTTGGTTCATATTGTAAGGTTGAGACTTAATCGAGAGAGTAGTTTCTACTAAACAATTGTACTGATAATTAAGTGAATTCGAGAGACTCACTTGAACATTCGAAGTGAACTATCTAGAGTTAGATCCCAAATAATTATCTTGCACCTATCCAATCAACCCCTATTTTCTCCCATTTATATCATCCTTTGCTTAGTCCTTGCTTTGATTGTCATTAGTCAATTAGCTCTAGATCCTTAGTTAATTTTAGTTTTAAATACATAATTCTAAATTGTTGATCATATTGGATAGCAATCGAGCTACCAACAACAATAACAATGTTTAACTCCAATCCTTGTGGATACAATGTTATATTATACTATATTCGACTAACGAGCATATTTAAGTGTGTGTTTTGCGCTCGTCAAAATTTGGAACCGTTGCCGGGGATTGGAAATCAATAGTGTTTGAAATAATTTGTAGTGCTAATTCAGGATTTTTTATTTTATTTTATTTTTCCCTTTTACGGTTGGTGTTCTTTGACTGTGTGTAGGTTATAGGTAAGAGTGGTGCATGACTCGATCTTCTGCGAAAGAATTTCTACCATACGAACCAGAAATAGAAAAAGAACTGCGACAACCGAGGAAGGAAAGAAATCTCCCTGAGAAGATAGAGAAGGTTGGGCAATCCTCAACCAAAGAAACTACGGCTGGAGATGATGGTAATGTGGACTTGGCTGCAAGTGAGGCAATCCAACAATGAGAAAATGTTGCACAGGATGCTGAAGCAGTTATTAGAGATGTACAATACATTTATGAAGAAGAGAGGGGTCGCAGAATTAATCGAAATCAGCCCTTAGCTGTAGCCCAGTTCAAAAACATAGCTTCCGGTGCTGGGAGACCACTTGGTGATTATGCTAGACCGGTCTACAACCAAGAATTTTCAAGTATTTGACCACCTCCAGTTGCAGCGAACCATTTCGTTTTAAAGCAAGGGTTGCTCCAAACTCTTCAAAATGGTTGTGTCTTCAGAGGAAAGATGAACGAAGATCCAAACAACCATCTAATGGACTTCGAGGAGATTATGAACATTTTTCAATACAATGGTGTGTCACAAGATGCAGTTTACTTGAGGGAATTCCCCTTCACACTCAAAGATGATGCAAAGCAGTGGCTTCGAAGCTTACCTTAGGGATCAATTAAAACATGGGAAGAGATGACCAGAAAATTTCTTGATAAATATTTCTCCTTAGCTAAAACGGGAAAGTTTAGAAGAGAAATCAGTAACTTCTGCCAGAAATATACTGAAACTATTTTTGAAGCTTGGGATAGGTTTAAAGAAATTGTTCGAAAGGTCAACATAGCGGAACAAAAATCTAGATGTAACTCTAGGATTTTTGGGATGGATTGACACCGGCCTCATATAGAACATTGAGCAATACAGCTGGAGGCCCGTTGATAAAGAAGAAACCAGAGGAGATAGTCATTATTCTTGATGAGTTATCTGAAGATGCTAATCAGTGGCCCTATAAGAGTGCTGAAATAAAAAGAGCGACTGGTGTTCATCGGGTTGTTATTAACACATCTGTGCAGGTACAACTTGATTCTATGGCTAAGGAGATTATAACGACCTGACCGGTCGTTTTGAGCATTTGCACTTCGCTCAGTAGTTTGCGAGCGTGAGTAGCTCCGTGTGATGTATTATGACTTATGTGAATTGTCGATTTTGATTTTCAGGTTGTTCAGAATCGATATGGAAGAATGAGTTCATTGTTGAAGCTTTAAGTTGAAAGAGTTGACCAAGTTCGACTTTTTGAGAATTTGACTCCGAAACGGAGTTTTGATGGTTCCGTTAGGTCCGTAGGGTGATTTTGGACTCGGGCGTATGCCCAAATTTGCATTTGGATGTTTCTAGAGTGTTTCGGCACAAGTTGGTAAAAACAAAATGGAAATTGGAAGGTTTGGAAAGTTCATAAGTTTGATCGAAAGTTGACTTCGAGGATGTCGGATTCAGATTATGGTTCCGGGAATTTGAATAGCTTCGTCATGTTATTTGGGACTTGTGTGCAAATTTTGAGTTCATTCCGGGATGAATTGATACGTTTCGGCGCGTGTTTTGGAAATTTGAGATTTCAAAGTTCATAGATTTCGATTTGAGGTGTGATTCACCATTTCGATGTTTTTATGTGTGTTTTGAAGCCTAGAGTAGGTTCGTGTTATGTTATGTGACTTGTGGGTATGATTGGACGGGGTCCCGAAGGGCTCGGGCGTGTTTCGGATTGATTTCGGACCATTTTTCTTCATGTTGCTATTGCTGAGGAGCTGCTGGTTCTGGTGTTCCGCACCTGCGATTGATAGTGCGCAGGTGCGATGGCTGCAAATGCGATCCAAGCGTCACAGATGCGAGATGAAAGCTGGATGAGGAGGCCCGCAGAAGCGGATAATAGGGCGCAGGTTTGTCAAGCGGAAGCACAGGTGTGAGTGTCTTCGCAAATACATTGTTTGATACCGCAGGTGCGGGGGGTTGCTGGCAAGGTCATTTTTCGCAGATGCGATATTATTTTGTAAAATCAGTGTTCGCAGGTGCGACGTATTGTCCGCAAATGCGGAAATCGCTGGGCAAAACCTATAATTTGAGGTCTTTGGTTTCTATCTTCATTTTTGGACTTTGGGGCTCGGATTGGGCGACTTTGGAGAGGAGATTTTCCACACAACTTTGGGTAAGTGTTCTTTACTCTTTTTTGATCTTATATTACAATCTATCTTTGTTTTTAGCAATTGATTGAGGAATTTAAAGACGAAATTGGTGGTTTTGGCCTAAAAATTTCATAATATGAATTTTTGAGTTTTGAATACCGATTTGGAGTCGTATTTGAGTGAAACTAGTATGGTTGGACTTGTAGTTAAATGGTTGTCAGATTTTGTGAGTTTTATCGGGTTTCGAGATGCGGGCCGGGTTGGGATTTTGGGCCAATTTCGAGCTTTGATTCAAGATTTGACCTTTTTCGATTGGGATTGGCTCCTTTAGCATTGTTTGATGTATTTGAGTTATTTTTGGTTAGTTTCGAGCCGTTCCAAGGTCAGAAAGCACGAGATGGCATTTTTTTGGAGCATCGCATGGCTTGATCGGTATTGGAATTTGCTTGTTCGAGGTAAGCAAATCTTCTAAACTTAGTGTTGAGGGTATGAAACCCCGAAAAATTCATATGATGTGGATATTTAGGGGTGACACGTATGCTAGGTGACAGGCGTGTGAGCGTGCACCGTATGGGATTGAGACTTGGTTTGTCCCGGGAGACTGTAAAGTCGATGAGCCCATTGTCATTATCTGTTCATCTTGTTTTTGAGTTATTGACTGTCTTACATGTTAGAAACCATGCTTAGGCTATGTGATAATACTGTTGGGACCCGCAGTAGTCGTGAATTTGTCAAATTGACTGCTAATTGTTATTGTGTACTCAATTACCGTTTGCTTACGCATTATATCTCAACTCTGTCTCCTGATTTGATTCATACTTGTTATATTCTCTATTTGAGCTGTTAATGTGATAATTGTGAGCCTGGAGAGGCTAGTGACTGATATAGGGCCTGAGTGCCGAGTTGAGAGCTGTGTGAGATATGTTGGATCAGACTGCGTGCCATAGTAAATGTTGGATCGGGTTGCACGCTGCAACAAGATTTCGGGCCATGTTATCGGATCGGGCTGCACGCCGCAGCAGTAATTGGATCGGGATGCTCGCTGCAGCAATATATGGATCGGGCTGCACGCCGCAACAATATTGGATCGGGATGCACGCCGCAGCAGTATTGGGTCTGGCTGCACGCCGCAGCAATATAGCGCTTGGGCTGAAAGATCCCCTCCGGAGTCTGTACACCCCCAGTGAGTGAAGTCGACTATATATACATGTGGATCGGGCTGTACGCCGCAACAATTATTATACAGTGATGATTGATGTAATGTGATGAGTATCGAGCTTAGTGAGAGAGGATGCGAGATAGTGAGATTTAGTACTCGGAGAGTGTGAGTACGTGATCCAACTATGAGGCACGTGGAATTTACATGCACACATGACACACATGCATAGAGATACATTTTTCCTCATGTTATATAGTATCACGTCATTCATTACTTATTATACACATAGATATGTGGATATAAAGAGGTATTTTGTACTTGTTATTTGAAAAGAAATGAAATATTTTATTTATTGTGGAAAGGATATTTGGAAATTACAGTTTTCAAACTTACTCGTATTTTTGGCATTTTCGGTAAGAGATCTGGGATTTTTCTTTCACTGAGATATTTGAAAAGCATGACCATTTCTGGTACTGTGAACGAGCTGAATATTTTTACTGATGAGATGTCTCTCTTATACTTGCAATTAATGCTGTTATAAACTGTGTTGGAATATTGGTACTGGACCCGACCCTGTGCTAGCTCGTCACTGCTTTCAACCTAAGGTTAGGTCTGTTACTTTCTTAGTACATGGGGTCGGTTGTACTGATACTGCACTTCTGCACATTGCGTGCAGATGTCAATTGTTGTTGCTGCTGCATTCGATGGTTGCGGGACTTGAAGATGTACCTGCGTCCCTGTTGTAGGTGCCTCCTTTTTTCGGGGTAGCCTTAGATTATAAAACTCTATTTACGTACTTTTCAAACAGACTATGTATTTATTTCATTTCCTCTTTGTAAACTCTATTCGTAGAAGCTCATGATTTGTACTACCAGTCCTTGGGAAATGTATAAACTTACGTAAATTACTTTCATTCAATTGTCTTGTTAATATAATTGAAATTGGATAATTATTAGTTGGCTTGCCTAGCGGGTTGGGTTAGGTGCCATCGCGACTAGTGGATTTTGGGTCGTGACAGATTGGTATCAGAGCACTAGGTTCATAGGTTCTATAAGTTATGAACAAGTGTCTAGTAGAGTCTTGCAGATCGGTATGATGACGTCCATACCTATCTTCGAGAGGCTACAGGACATTTAGGATATGCTTCCCATATTTCCTTCATTATCGTGTGGCATTGATTTAGCTTGAAGTGTAACTCTTTGAATTCCTTCCACGCATTCTTGTGCGCACATGAGCGCTCAGTATCGGTTGTGCATCGACGGCTTGTGATTTCCATGGTTGAGACGCGAGATATTATCTTGGCATGTTGACGATGGTCCAGTCTGGAGGACTTGAGGCCGGGTTTTGTCTGTTGCTTGAGTACGGAGATTTCGATTGTGTGAGCACGTGCTTTAGGGACTTATATGACCGTTGGTGTTATTATTGGGGGGATTTGTGATTGGATGACCAGGTAGTGAGTATGATTTGATTGAGATATGTGTTCAAATTGTTCGAATGTGACAAGAAGAGTTTACTTGAGATTTAGCAAGGACTATTGGGTGTTTGACTTCTGTCTTGATTTGGCATTTGGCCTCGAGTTATGGGTGTGTTGAAGGACCTCTCATGTAGTTTAGTTGTGGAGTGAAGTAGATTTTCATGTTGTTTTATGAGTGACTCAGGGAGATTAAGTGATTGCGTAATAGTTATGATTATGGAGAAGTATAGAGAGATATAAGTTTGAGGTTAAGCAAGTGGGGTTATCTCCTGCGGGGTGCCCTGAGGTTGTGTGATCTTTATGTTATTTTGTAGTGAGTTCTCCTTTATCAGTAAATCGTATGGGTTGCAATTTGAGTTCGGGTCGTTTATGAAAGTTGGATTGACTATTACAAGGGTGAACGCAAGATTTGCGGATGATTTGAGGTATTAGATGGGTGGTATTATCTGGGCTTATGAGGGATTTAGTTGAATCTCACTACGGTAATAAGGCAGTAATAGAATATGGTAATTGTGAGTTATTATGTGTTTTGATCTATGGCTTTGAGCCAAGTGGGGGAGTCTTATATCAACGAGTTGATGGCACGATTATGTGTTGTGTTGGTTAAGGTTTGGGGTATACTGGTGAATCAGTTACGACTACAGTGGTTGAGATTGAGGATGACTCGAGTAAGGGAATCTTTGGATACAAGTTGTATTACACTCTATGGGTATATGGGAATCAGGAAATAATTGAGTAGTTATTCGTGAAGAATGTAGTGTACATGAAGTAGGAATGGCTCAGTTCTTAGGAGTGTGGGTTAACGCAATGGGTCAGAGGCACCACGGATTTTCATGGAGTTCACCTGGAGGTACAACGAATGCATGGTAACAAAATAACTCTAGACCCCAAGGACAAGGAGCTCAAGTCTTCCAAAATCAGCAGAGGCAACAGTTTCAGCCTCAACAGCCCGTTTATTCCGTCATACAAGATCTCATGAAGGCCTTCATTCAGAAAACTGATGAGAAGCTTGAAACTCATAGCACATCTATAAGGTAACATGGAGAAGTTATCAAGCAAATAGGTATTGGTCTTCAAAATCTGGAGATACAAGTGGGACAGATTGCAACAATATTATCTGAAAGGATCCCAGGTATTCTGCTAGCTGATACTGAAAGAAACCCAAAGAAATAGTGAATGATGTGACCTTGAGAAGCGGACAAGTGTTGAAAGAGCCCACCCCAGTCTAAAAAGACGTGATACCTGAAAAAGAAAGTGGGGAGCAACTAAAAATTGAAGTTGATAAGAAGAAAAAAGGAAAGAAGGTAACTGAGAAAAAAGAAGAAGGAAGAGACTTCGAGAAAGGAGGAACATGAAGAGAGCAAGCACATGCCTGCTTTATCTTTTTCCCAAAAGCTATATAGAGAAAAGCTGGATAAGCAATTTGAGAGATTTCTGGAATTGTTGAAACAGGTTAATGTAAACTTGCCATTCACAGAAGTGCTCTCACAAGCCAGCTTATGCCAAATGTATTAAAGAGATCCTGAAAAATAAGAGGAAAATAGAAGAGACATTGTGGTCAAGCTCACAGAGCATTACAGTGCAATCTTGCAAAAAGAAACTCCCATAAAAGTGTGGAGATCCATGGAGTTTTACTATACGTTGATCTTTAGGCACTATTAGTTTTAATAAGTCTTTATGTGATTATGGTGCCTCAATTAATCTAATGCCTCTGTCTATATACAGGAAACTTGAGAAAGAGATAGGAGAGATAAGGTCGATGCCAATATCGTTGCAGTTGGCTGATCAAACGACTCTGATACCCGAGGGGATAGTGGAAGATGTGTTAGTTTGGGTAGATAAGTTTGTATTTCCTGTAGATTTTTTAGTGGTGAATATAAAGGAGAACAAGGAGGTCCCCCTTATCCTAGGAAGACCATTCTTAGCAACAGGTAGATCAATATTAGATATACATGAGAGAAGAGTCATTCTTAGAGTGGGTGAGGAGACTGTGACCTTTGATATGAATGTAGAAAAGGGGGTTAAAAAGGAGAAGCCAACTGGAAGTGTTGAATGGAAGGTTAAGAGTTAAAAAGAGAAGTCTGCGATGAGTGAGAAAGACAAGTGTGGGCTGTACCCCAAGAAGGCTGAGAAGAAGTTGTCTGCATGGATGTGTGCATTGGTTCGGGCGTGTGGAATGGATCCCAACTTCGACTCAGACACCGATTAGATATTCAGAGAAGTTTCTTCTACCTTATGCTTTTCATTGTGTGTCATGGGACATGCCACAAATTAAAGTGTGGGATGGGGGATATTTGTATGTTGTATGTACATGTATTTTAGTTTTTGTTAGTTTTAGTAGTTAGAGATAGAAATTTTTTAGAAAACCATAAAAATTGAAATTTGTTTGATTTTTCCCGACGATGTATGACTCGACGAGTTTCTTGAGGGATTAAAGTCGAAAGAAAAAGACAAAAATAATTTCTTTTGTTAGGTAGTGTAATAATCCCCCCCTTGGTTTTTCTTTGTGTCGTGGTTCTTTTCCAAAGGTTTTGTTTGAACCGAGTGTAGTTAGTCTTTTATTTTTATTTTTTAGGAGTTGGAAACCTTGTGCTATGATTGGAATTGAAGGCAATATCTTTTGATTTTATGGTGCCTTGAGAATAGTGAGTACGTTAGTTGTGACGCTTAGGCTCAATGTTTTGACTCTTGTATAAGTACCTTAAATTGTATGATCTTAACTTTGCTTAACTGCTTTGACTAGAGTGTCTTGATAGTCCAATCTTGAGTGATTCATGTGCCATGTGGGTGTGAGGTTTTGTGTATTCTGTGCATAGCATTTGATGTCTAGAACTTGCCCTGTGTGTTTTCAAAGCGAAATAGTAGTGTTATTCAGTCTTGGAAGTGATACATGCATTTCTTTGTTGATCTAGTTATATGATTTTTACCACCTAATTGTAATGTATATTAGTTAACCCCTTTGAGCCTGTAATCCTGTTTCTTTGGCAACCACATGACAAGCCTTACCCGTTTGTTTGAATTGACCATCTATTTAAATCATTTACTTCCCGTGAGCACTTGAAATTGATATGAACTTGTAAAAGTTGAAGTGTGGGGTGGTTAGTTTGGCTTTTGAGTGGAACTAATGAAATAAGGAGAAATGTGAACTGTTTTAGAAAAAAGTAAGAGCCACTTGAATAAAAAGAAAGAAAAACAATACTTGTATGATTGTGAAAAATATTCCTTGATAGTGGTAACTTGATGTAATTGTGCTTAAGGAAGTAGAGAGTTAATGTATATTGATGCGAAGGTGGAGCTATGGTTTGACATAAGTATGTGGTTTTGAACAATGAAATGTATGTATTAAAGTGGGGAGGTATAGTCACTCTGAAATCTAATGTATTCTTGTCACGACCCAAATCCTTACTTAGGTAACGATGGCGTCCAACACCGCCATGAGGCAAGCCAACCATTATCTACTAGTGATTTCAGGTAGTTTACCAAAAATATTTTTCAACGCTTGCTTAACTTAGTTTTGAGACATTAAGTAGAAATGGATAACTTAGGCAAATTTTATGCAAAATAAATAATCATGAAGTCATAATTAACGATTAAATCCCAAAATAAAGTCTACTAGCGGGTGTGTGCCAGGAACTAGTGTCAGAAGACTACAAGCATCTAGTAGAATAATATCAAAAGAATGAAAGTCTTTCCTACTGTCTGAGTAAACATAGATAGAAATAACAAAAGAATATCTCCAAAGTGCTGCTGGAAATCGCCAAGAAGAGTAGCTCACCGTGAAGCCTCGACCAGTAAAACTCATGAACGAGATCCGGACTGGAACCTCGATGCACCTGCCTCAGAACTTGTACAATTAAGTACAGAGCGTAGCATGAGTATATAAATAAACAATATGTACCCAGTAAGTATCCCGCCTAATCTCGAAGAAGTAGTGACAAGAGGTCGACTTGACACTTACTAGGGTCCAAACAGTGTATTTAGGTGATAATTTAAAAGAGGACAACAAGTAAGCATGGATAGTAAGAAATAAATATCGAATCATAATAAAATCCAAATATGTAGTGAAGCAACAATTTACAAGGTTTCAGTTTGATCCTCCAGGATAATTCACAGCTCAACAGTCATAAACAATATCAGGCAAATAGCATGCGCATAGTGGAATAAGGACATCCTTCCTGGGCCAACATAATAATAATAACTGTGCACTGCCGAAGGTTCGAACAACGTGAACCATAGATGCATCTATCAACCTGCCGTGGTGTACGGCCCGCTCCCATGAGAGTAGGGGAAAGAAGCACTCCGCTCACGGGAAATAAATTGCGAAGTGGTCGCATGCAAACACATCATCTTTCTTTCAATTCTTTTCAAATAATAATTTCCTTTAAAACATCAAATTCTCGGTTTTCTTAAAACAAAATTGCATACAATGAAGTTACAAAGCATATAACTCAAGTTAATGGAATCCACATGGCATGGTGTGGGCCTAACTACCCGGACATAACAATAATAGTCACTACGCACGGGCTCTCGTCACCTCGCACATACGTAGCCCCCCACAACAATAACACGTAATCATTTAATTCACCTATGGGGAAAATTCCCTCTTACAAGGTTAGAAAGGAGACTTACCTCGTGTCAAGCCTACTTTCCGGGTCAAGAACGCGCCCGAAACTCCAAATTCGTCGCCAAGGACTCGAAACCAGTCAAATATCACATAAATAAATCAATCTATACTCAAAAGTATGAAATTTCCCTATTTAAATGATTATTTCAACCTAATTTGAAAAATCCCAAAATACGCCCCCGGGCCCACATGCTCGGATTCTGGAAATTTCCGTAGGAAATACTTACCCATAGCCTAAGCATCAATATTATATGGTTTTTGTACGATTCCGTAACACATTTCTTGGTAATTTCCCTTTTTTGTCAAAAACCTAGGTTTTACTCTAAACCCATGATTTCCATTAATTTAATGTGTTAATCTACCTAGGAATTCAAGTACTAAGCTAAATTTTACAGTAGGAATTACTTTCCTTACAGTAGCTAGTTCGAATACCCTCCTTGCATGCTCTCAAAATCGCCCAAGAATGAAGAAAAGTGTTCAAAAATGGCTACGTCCCGTGTTTAAAATGAAGTGCACTGCCTACAGGATTTTTGCACCTGCGGCTCGAGGACCGCACCTGCGGTCTTGCATCTGCGAGAAAAGTCTCGCACCTGCGGAGAAGGGGAAGGGGGACTGGTTCCGCACCTGCAGAGCGGAGTCCGCACCTGCGGAAAGGGGTCCGCACCTGTGGAAATGGGAAGCTCCCTCAGGAGTCGCACCTACGAGACTTGGACCGCAGGAGCGGTCTCGCACCTGTGACATGACCTCCGCAGGTGCGGTTGCACCAGCAGTCATTTTAGGCTGGTTTTTGCCTCGCTGGATGCCTGAATGGAATCTGGGCCCACCCGAGACCCCGTCCAAATATACCAACAAGTTCTAAATCAAAATACGGACTCGCTCGAGCCTTCAGAACGTCCGAAACAGTGCTAAATCTAAAAATCATACCCCAAAACCTATTAGATCAAACTTAAGAACTTCAAGTTCTTTGAATTCGCTAACCATATGCCAAACCTATCTATACTACTCGAGATGACACCAAATTTAGCAAGCAAGTTATAAATGACATAATGGAACTATTCCCGGTCTCAGAATTCCGTTCGGACCTCGATAACACAAAAAAAGTTCCAAACCTTAATTTGAACTTAAGGACATTCTTATTTCACTATTTGGCGCCGAAACGCTGCCGGGTCATCCAAAACCTGTTCCGAACACACGCCCAAGTCCGAAATCATCATACGAACCTACCAGAATCTTCGAATCTTGATTCCGGGGTCGTTTATTGAAAATGTTGACTGAAGTCAAACTTGGCCTTTAAGGCCAACCTTAAGGAACTAAGTATTCCCATACCACTCCAAACTCCTCCAAACCTCGGACCACCCATCCCCGCAAGTCATAAATCTGTAAAAGCAACTACGGGAAGTCTCATTTAGGGGCACGAGGTCCTAGAACACAAAATGACCGGTCGGGTCGTTACATTCTCCACCTCTTAAATAAATGTTCGCCCTCAAACGGGTCTAGAATCATACCTGGAGTGCTGAATAAGTGTGGATATCTGCTCCGCATGTCCTTCTCGGACTCCCAAGTCGCCTCCTCAACTGGTTGGCCCCTCCACTGGACCTATGCAGCGGAAACCCTCTTGGACCTTAACTGGCGATCCTGCCTGTCAATGATAGCAATTGGCTCCTCATCGTAACCCAACCTCTCATCTAGCTGAATGGTACTGAAATCTACCACGTGAGAGAAGTCGACGTGATACCTCCAGAGCATGGACACATGAAAGACCAGATGAACCCCTGACAAACTGGGAGGTAAAGCAAGCTCATAAGCAAGTTACCCAACTCATCTCAACACCTTGAATGGGCCTATAAACCTCGGGATCAACTTGACCTTCTTCCCAAACCTCATAATACCCTTCATCGGCGAGACCTTCAACAGAACCTTCTCGCCTTCCATAAATGATACATCACACGCCTTCTGATCCGCGTAACTCTTTTGTCTGGACTGTGCTGTGTGAAGTCTCTCCTAAATCAACTTCACCTTCTCCAAAGCATCCTTCACCAGATCAGTGCCATATAGTTTAGCCTCGCCAGGCTCAAACCACTCGATTGGAGAACGACATCGCCGACCATACAAGGCCTCAAATGGATCCATCTCAATGCTGGACTGATAACTATTATTATAAGCAAATTTGGCCAAAGGCAAAAACTGGTCCTATTGTCCTCCAAAGTCAATCACATATGCTCTGAGCATGTCCTCCAATATCTGAACTGTCCAATCCGACTGCCCATCGGTCTGAGGGTGGAATGCTGTGGTGAGCTCTACCGGGTGCCTAACTCACTCTGTACGGCTCTCCAGAAGTGCAAGGTGAATTGAGGACCTCGATCTGATATAATGGACACAGGCACACCGTGCAACCGAACTATCTCCCGAATGTAGATCTGGGCCAACCTCTCAGAAGTGTAAGTGGTAGCTACTGGAATGAAATGTGCCGACTTGGTCAACCTGTCCACAATGACCCAAACCGCATCAACCTTCCGCAAAGTCCGAGGCAACATAACTACGAAGTCCATAGTGATGCGCTCCCATTTCCACTCAGGTATAGGCATCTGCTGAAGTAGGCCTCCTGGCCTCTGGTGCTCATATTTAACCTGCTGGCAATTTAGACACCTAGATACATACTCCACTGTGTCTTTCTTCATCCGCCTCCACCAGTAGTGCTGCCTCAGGTCACGATACATCTTCGTAGCACAAGGATATATAGAATACCGTGAACGGTGAGCCTCATCTAGAATCCTCTCCCTCAGGACATCAACATTAGGGACACATAAGCGACCCTGAAGTCTCAGAACACCATCCTCGCCAATAGTAACCTCCTTGGAATCACCCTAAACTATTGTCTCCCGGAGAGCCACCAAGTGCGGATCATCATACCGCAAAGTATTGATCTCCCCCAATAATGAAGACTGGGCCACCACATGAATAAGAACCCAGCTGGGCTCAGAAAGGTCCAACCTCACCAGACGATTAGCCAAGGACTGAATGTCCAAAGCTAGAGGTCTCTCCTCTTCTGAAATGAAAGCCAAACTACCCATACTCTCCGCCTTCCTGCTTAGGGCATCTGCCACCACGTTTTCCTTGCCCGGATGATAAAGAATGGTGATATCATAATCCTTCAGCAACTCAAGCCACCTGCGCTGCCTCAAATTAAGATCCCTCTGCTTGAACAAGTGCTTCAAGCTGCGGTGATCTGTATAAATCTCACAAATCACCCCATACAAGTAGTCCTCCAAATCTTAAGAGCATGAACAATTGCCGCCAACTCCAGATCGTGCAAAGGGTAATTCTTCTCATGAACTTTCAGCTGTCGTGAAGCATATTCAATAAATCTCCCTTCCTGCATCAACACACAACCTAAAACAACGCGTGAAAAGTGTCACAATAAACCGTATACATCCTAGAACCGGAAGGCAACACTAAAATTGGTGCTGAGGTCAATGATGTCTTGAGCTTCTGAAAGCTCGCCTCACACTCGTCGGACCATCGAAATGGGGCATTCTTCTGGGTCAATCTACTCAGAGGAGCTTCAATGGATGAAAAACCCTCCACAAATCGATGATAATAACCCGCTAGACCCAAGAAGCTCCTGATCTCTGTAGCTGAAGTAGGGCGTAGCCAACTCTGAATTGCCGCAACCTTCTTAGAATCAACCTTGATACCCTCTCCGGATACCACATTCCCCAAGAATGCCAAAGAATTCAACCAAAACTCACACTTGGAGAAATTAGCATACAACTTCTGTTCCCGCAAAGTCTGGAGCACAACCCTCAAATACTGCTCGTGCTCCCCCAGGCTACGTGAGTAAATCAGAATGTCATCAATGAAGACGATGAAAAAAGAATCAATATAAGGCATGAACACCCTGTTCATCAAGTCCATAAATGTTGCTGGGGCATTAGTCAAGCCAAAGGACATCACCAGGAACTCATAATGACCATATCTCATACGAAAGGCCGTCTTCGGAACATCCGAGTCCCGAATCTTTAGCTGATGGTACCCCGATCTCAAGTAAATCTTAGAAAACACCTGAGCACCCTGTAACTAGTCAAATAAATCATTGATACGCGGCAACAGGTACTTGTTCTTGATGGTGACCTTGTTCAACTACAGTAGTCAATACACATTCGCATAGTCCCATCCTTCTTCTTCACAAATAACACTGGAGCACCCCAAGGCGATACGCTCGGTCTGATAAACCACTTAGCTAACAACTCTCAAGCTGTTCCTTCAATTCCTTCGGAGCCATACGGTATGGGGGAATAGATACGGGCTGGGTGCCTGGAGCTAAGTCAATGAAAAAATCAATGTCACGATCCGGTGGCATGCCTGGAAGGTCTGAAGGGAATACATCATCAAACTCTCGGACTACTGGCACTGAATCAATTATCAGAGACTCAGCGGTGGTGTCCCGCACATAAGCAAGATAATTGAAACAACCCTTCTCGACCATATGTCAAGCCTTCAGGAAGGAAATAACCCGACTAGCTGCACTAACTGAGGAACCTCTCACTCCAATCTCAGCAACTCGGGCATGGCTAGAGTAACAGTCTTGGCATGGCAATCTAGAATGGCATGATAAGGAGACAGCCAGTCCATGCCCAAGATAACCTCAAAATCAGCCATGTCAAGCAACAGGAGGTCCGTTCTGGTCTCGAACCCACAGAATGTAACCACACAGGACCGATAAATCCGGTCCACAACTACAGAATCGCCCACAGGAGTGGACACATAAACAGGAGTATCCAAGGACCCACGAGGAATATCCAGGGAATGAGCAAATAAGGCTGATACATATGAATAAGTGGACCTTGGATCGAATAATACTGATGCATCTCTACCACATACTGAAATAATACCTGTGGTCACGCCATCTGAGGCCACTGCATCTGATCTGGCCGGAACATCATAGAATCTGGCTGGAGCGCCGGATGACTGACCTCCACTGGAGTAAACAGAAGCTGACTGGGCTCCCCCTGCCTGGCCTCCACCTCTGGGACGACCCCTACCAGCCTGCCTTCTACCTCTGGGCGGCCGAACTGCTGGTGCTGATCTCATAGGCTGGTGACCCTGCTGTACTGCCTTTGCCCGAAGCCTGGGACAATGGATCTTCATGTGACATGGATCCCCACACTCATAACAACCTCACGACACCATGTCCTGCTACCCTGAAGAAGAACCCTGAATAGCGGGAGGACGGTAGGAACTCTCTAGCATACACTGAAATAAAGACTCGTTGGGACACCTCGTGGAGGTGGTGGTGGTGCTGAATATGGGGGCCTAATGGGCTGGCCCCTACCAAATTGACCTCTTCCCCTAGCTGGAGCACCTCTGAAATCCCCAGAAAATCTAGCTCTCTTATCCTGCTGACCCTGCTCTCTGCTCCTCGACCGATAACCCTCGATCCTGCGAGCAATCTCTACCACAAGCTAATAAGGAGTCCCCATCTCCACCTCTCAGGCCATGTTGGCACTAATACCCAGATGCAACCCAACTACAAATCTCCGCACTCTCTCTGCCTCAGTAGGAAGTATCATGAGTGCGTGACGAGACAGCTCAGAAAACCTAGCCTCGTAGTCGATCACTAACATCTGACCCTGCTCCAGCTGCTCAAACTGATACTGCAACTCTTTCCTCTCAGAGGGTGGAATATATTTGTCCAGTAATAACAGAGTGAACTTTTCCCAAGTGATGGGAGGGGAATCTGCCGGTCTTCCAAGAATATAGGACTGCCACCATCTACGGAACCTGCCCTCTAGCTGAAAAGTAGTGAAGTCAACTACATGAGACTCCAGTATCCTCATGTTGTGCAGTCGGTCCCTGCACCTATCAATAAAGTCCTGTGCATCCTCATGACGCTCACCTCCGTAGACAGAAGGGTGCAGTCTGGTCCATCTGTTTAATAACTTTTGCGGATCGGCGTCCGTAGCTGGTCTAGGCTCAGGCGCTGCTGCTGCTACTGGCTGAACCCCGTGCACGGGAAGTGTACCCAGGGTCTAATATACTGTTGCTTCATGTCCGGCGGCCTGTGCAGCAGGAGTCTGTGCTCCCCCTCCCGCCTGAGATGTGGCCGGATCTGCTGGAAATAAACCAGCCTGAGTCATGGTGTCCATGAACCGCATCATACGGCCCATGACCTCCTGAAATCCTGCGCTGTCGTAAAATCCAAAGGGGCAGGATCTGCTGCGGGCACCTTGCCCTGCTCCTTAGTGGTGGGATCCTCTACTAGACCACTGGGGGTGCGACTGGTACAGTCCTGGGATGCCCTCGTCCCCTACCTCGGGTCAGTTCCCCCCTCGGCCTCTACCACGGCCTCAGATGACGGGGGTAGCGGCCCCTCCCGGGTCCGGAACATTAGCTGCTCGCGTCCTCACCATCTGTGCGAGAATAGAAGAGTGAGATTTAGTATACCATCAACTGCACGATAGAAGGTGAATAAAGAGAGATTTCCTAACACCCTATAGCCTCCCGAAGATAAATACAGACGTCTCCGTACCGATCCGCAGGTCTCTATTGGGTTTGCCGTAACTTGTGAGACCTACGTGAACCTAGAGCTCTGATACCATGTTGTCACGACCCAAATCCTAACTCAGGTCTCGATGGTGGCCAACATCGCCGTCAGGCAAGCCAACCATTATCTACTAGTGATTTCAGGTAGTTTACCAAAAACATTTTGTCAATGCTTGCTTAACTTAGTTTTGAGACATTAAGAAATTTTATGCAAAATAAATAATCATGAAGTCATAATTAACGATTAAATCCCAAAATAAAGTCTACTAGCGGGTGTGTGCCAGGAACTAGTGTCAGAAGACTACAAGCATCTAGTAGAATAATATCAAAAGAATGAAAGTCTTTCCTACTGTCTGAGTAAACATAGATAGAAATAACAAAAGAATATCTCCAAAGTGCTGCTGGAAATCGCCAAGAAGAGTAGCTCACCGTGAAGCCTCGACCAGTAAAACTCATGAACGAGATCCGGACTGGAACCTCGATGCACCTGCCTCAGAACTTGTACAATTAAGTACAGAGCGTAGCATGAGTATATAAATAAACAATATGTACCCAGTAAGTATCCCGCCTAATCTCGAAGAAGTAGTGACAAGAGGTCGACTTGACACTTACTAGGGTCCAAACAGTGTATTTAGGTGATAATTTAAAAGAGGACAACAAGTAAGCATGGATAGTAAGAAATAAATATCGAATCATAATAAAATCCAAATATGTAGTGAAGCATCAATTTACAAGGTTTCAGTTTGATCCTCCAGGATAATTCATAGCTCAACAGTCATAAACAATAGTAGGCAAATAACATGCGCATAGTGGAATAAGGACATCCGGCCTGGGCCAACATAATAATAATAACTGTGCATTGCCGAAGGGTCGAACGACGCGAACCATAGATGCATCTATCAATCTGTTGTGGCGTACGGCTTGCTCCCATAAGAGTAGGGGAAAGAAGCACTCCGCTCGATTGCGAAGCGGTCGCATGCAAACATAACATCTTTCTTTCAATTCTTTCAAATAACAATTTCCTTTAAAACATCAAATTCTCGGTTTTCTTAAAACAAAGTTGCATACAATGAAGTTACAAAGCATATAACTCAAGTTAATGGAATCCACATGGCATGGTGTGGGCCTAACTACCCGGACATAACAATAATAGTCACTACGCACGGGCTCTCGTCACCTCGCACATACGTAGCCCCCCACAACAATAACACGTAATCATTTAATTCACCTATGGGGAAAATTCCCTCTTACAAGGTTAGAAAGGAGACTTACCTCGTGTCAAGCCTACTTTCCGGGTCAAGAACGCGCCCGAAACTCCAAATTCGTCGCCAAGGACTCGAAACCAGTCAAATATCGCATAAATAAATCAATCTATACTCAAAAGTATGAAATTTCCCTATTTAAATGATTAGTTCAACCTAATTTGAAAATCCCTCGGGCCCACATGCTCGGATTGCAGAAATTTACGGAGGAAATACTTACCCATAGACTAAGGATCAATATTATATGATTTTTGTACGATTCTGTAACACATTTCTTGGTAATTTTCCATTTTTGTAAAAAACCTAGGTTTTACTCTAAACCCATGATTTCCACTAATTTAATGTGTTAATCTACCTAGGAATTCAAGTATTAAGCTAAATTTTAGAGTAGGAATTACTTACCTTACAGTAGCAAGGTCGAATACCCTTCTTGCATGCTCTCAAAATCGCCAAAAAATGAAGAAAAATGTTCAAAAACCGTGTTTAAAATGAAGTGCACTTCCTACAGGCTTTTTGCACCTGCAGCTCGAGGACCGCACCTGCGGTCTCACATCTGCGAGAAAAGTCTCGCACCTGCGGAGAAGGGGAAGGGGGCCTGGTTCCGCACCTGTGGAGCAGAGTCCGCACCTGCGGCTCCGCTTCTGTGGAAAAGGCTCCGCACCTGCGGAAATGGGCAGCTCCCTCAGGAGTCAGACATGCGAGACTTGGACTGCAGGAGCGGTTTCGCACCTACGACATGACCTCCGCAGGTGCGGTCGCACCAGGTCTGGTGCACCAGCAGTCTTTTACGCTGGTTTTTGCCTCGCTCGATGCTCGAATAGCATATGGGCCCACCTGAGACCCCCCGTCCAAATATACCAATAAGTCCTAAATCATAATACGGACTCGCTTGAGCCTTCGGAATATCTGAAACAACGCTAAATCTAAAAATCATACCCCAAAACCTATTGGATCAAACTTAAGAACTTCAAGTTCTTTGAATTCGCTAACCATACACCGAACATATCTATACTACTCGGAATGACACCAAATTTTGCAAGCAAGTCATAAATGACATAACGGAGCTATTCCCAGTCTCGGAATTCTGTTCGGACCTCGATAACATGAAAACACGTTCCAAACCTCAAGTTGAACTTAAGGACATTCTTATTTCACTATTTGGCGCCGAAATGCTCCCGGTTCATCCAAAACCCGTTCCAAACACACGCCCAAGTCCGAAATCATCATACAAACCTACCGGAATCTTCAAATCTCGATTCCAGGGTCGTTTACCGAAAATGTTGACTGAAGTCAAACTTAGCCTTTAAGGCCAACCTTAAGGAACTAAGTGTTCCCATACCACTCCACACCCCGGACCACCCGTCCCCGCAAGTCATAAATCAGTAAAAGCAACTACGAGAAGTCTCATCTAGGGGCACGGGGTCCTAGAACAGAAAACGACCGGTTGGGTCATTACAATTCTACCCGTCCCGCAGCCTATATTACAACCAATTACAATCCTATTTGATCCTTGACTGAATGAGCTCAATTAATAGAGTAGTATACTACGGGCAAGCCTATGGTTCATATTTTGTGACATATGAACGTTGTTGCTGAGAGTGAGTGAATTCTTTCTTTATTGAATTCCTAATTGTAGTGCATTTCTATTGTGTGTGGAACTACTCTCTATTATTGTGAGGGATCTTGATTCATGAATGAAAGGTAATGTCGTTGTCACGACCAAAATCCATAAATGGTCATGATGGCGCCTAACACCACTGTCACGCAAGCCAACCATAATCGATTAACTCGATTACTCATTTTAGTATTTTGAAATCATAATTTTCCTTCAATTAAATAATCAGAAATAAAATTCACAGAGTAAATGATAATTTTTCCCAACTACAATTCTGAACAACTCATAAGTACCCTCAAAACCCGGTGTCACAAGTTCATGAGCATCAACTAGGAAGTAAAATAAAATACAGCACCTGTCCGGAATACAAATTAGACAGGAAAAATACAAATAACTCTCAAGGAGACTCTGATGGTTGCGGATCGTAACCTGAAATGCAGCTCACGGCAAATTCCCGCATCGTCCGTGCATCCGTGCCCAAAGGACCACCGGACATAAAAGTACCTACAAAAAAATGTGTAGTAAGTGTAGTATGAGTAAGTAAATCTACATGTACCCAAGTAAGTATCTAGCCTAACCCCGGAAGAGTAGTGACAAGGGGTCGACATCGACACTCATTAGTGGTCCAATAATATCAGGTACAGTAAGGAGGTGAACAAATATGAGGCAGAGTAGATAAATGAAATAAACAAGCGTAAATCTGTGATATAATTATTCTTCTTACAATAAACTCAAGCTCTTAATTAGTAATTCCTCCTCAACCAGAGCATATAT
>MDKI01218947.1:0-17365 GCA_005239505.1 Nicotiana paniculata | reverse complement strand
CCGCTGAAGTTTTTTTAAATTGGGAGGGGGGAGGCTTCTGTTTTTGAACGTGGGGGGGAAGGGAAGGGCACAACTACTTATGTATGTATAGCACGGTTGATTAAAGTTCTATACATGTAACGCTTTAATAAATTGTGCTATACCTACTAGTCTTATCAGCTTCCAGGTATAACGCGCTTTACAAATGTGCTTTATGTATAACGCCCTTTTAAAGGGCGCTATACCTTAACGTCCAAAACGGACGTCAAAGTATAGCGCCCTTTAAAAGGGAGTTATATATGAAATGTTACCAAATTGTTTTCCACCTATTTCGGTCTCACATGTCCAAAAGAACCACACTTTGGTTCTGGACTCGTTGTTTTGCTGGTTCATGTTCAGCTATTAATCTAGATATCTCAGTTTTTCTAAACAAAAAAAAATCAGAAAAAGATGCACTTTTCCTTTATCCGAGAATTGCATTTGGGAGTTTGTATATATAGTAAAAAATCTAGGTAATGAAAAGTTAACGAGAAACGGAATAATCTTCCATACGTATATCTAAAAAGCCGTCGATGATATGAATTCTGTTAGGATCGGGAACCCGGGTAATGCGGGAATTAGCAAAACAACGTTATAATGATAATAACAAAGACAATGCAAGTTGATAATAAAGGTATTTAAAGCAGATAAATAAGGCACAAATTTAACGTGGTTCGGTCAAGGAGACCTACGTTCACAAGCGAGAGAAGCAATTTCACTATACCGACAATAGTACAAAAGAGAGTATAAAATTAGAGTAAATACTCTAATTAGTCCCAAATATCCCAAGAAAATAACCTCACAAGATCACTCCAAGGATTCACATAAGTGTTTTCCAACACTCACTCTCTTACAAAATACACTATAATGAAAAGGAAGACAAAAGCTAGTAGAAATATTTCTACTTTTGTATCTTAAAGTGTGTTTGAAATGAGAGAGATGACTCTCATTTTATAGGACCCAAACTTGGGTTCCAAGAACTAATAAAAAGAAAAAAGAAATTGATCAACCAATCTCTACCACTCAATGATACTTTGGCTTCAACTAAAAATATTGCCAGCCAACTCTTCTTCCAAATAGGCTTATGCCTATATGAAATGGATCCCACAAGCCAAAAGGTTGGTCGTATTACAAATCTCCACCTTGACCTAATTTTGGCTAATATAGTAAATTTGCTTCACCTTCTACGCAAAATCCCCAATGGAAAAAATCATTCTTCATAAATACCAATCAAGTTCAGGCAAAGCTTGAACTTGAACACTGGAAGAGGTTTCATGAACATGTCAGCGGGATTGTCTCTAGTGTTGATCTTCTGAACAAAGACTTCTCCATCAGCAATGGTTTCCCGGATAAAATGGTACTTGATATAAATATGCTTCGTCATCTCATGATACATCTGGTCTTTAGTCAAGTGAATGGCACTTTGACTATCACAAAAAATGATAATACCACCTTGGTGTAAACTGGGTTCAGCAAAGAGACCCTTCAACCATAAGGCTTCTTTGATAGCCTCGGTCACTGCCATATATTCTGCTTCAATAGTATATAAAGCTATTACATGTTGTGATTTATCTTTTCAACTGATAGTGCAACCACCAATGCAAAATACGTAGCATGTTAGTGCTCTTCTTTTGTCAAGATCAC
The DNA here is from genome assembly GCA_005239505.1 of Nicotiana paniculata. Lineage (NCBI taxonomy): Eukaryota > Viridiplantae > Streptophyta > Magnoliopsida > Solanales > Solanaceae > Nicotiana > Nicotiana paniculata. Next base: position 15,703 of record MDKI01218947.1, on the reverse strand, counting down.
TTGCATAATCTGAGTCTACAAGACCAACCAAAGTATTAGTATTTCTCCCGAACTCCAAACATGTCACGACCCAAATTTTCAACCGTAGGGATCGTGATGGCGCCTAACATCATACTCTCTAGGCAAGCCAATGTTAGAAATTAGCTACCAATTTCCCTTGCAATTAATTGGAAATAAATAAACAGTTTAAAACATGTGATCACAAATGCGGAAAAAGATAAATATTGCTAATCATAAACTATTCTACCACCCAGAACTGGTGTCACAATTCACGAACATTCTATGAATACTACAAACATTGGTCTGAAAGATAAGTATATCTATCTAGAAAGATAATGAAACATAATGAAGATCACAGAAGGGGACTCCAGGGCCTGCGGACGCCTACAGGTCTACCTTGGGTATCCTGGTAAATGCTAACGACCGACCTCACGATCAGCCACAGTCAGCTCCAAAATCTGCACAGAAAGTTTAGAATGCAGTATCAGTACAACCGACCGCATATACTGGTAAGTGCCGAGCCTAACCTCGACGAGGTAGTGACGAGGCTATGGCGGGGGATTTATAATATAACCTGTATTCAATGTTTAATAAAGCAACAAGGAAATACTAAACTAAATGAAACAGTAACTTGTGGTAAGTAAATAAATGACCCAGCTATCTTTCTAGATCTCATCTATAACCAATCCTTACGTGAGTTTTCATGTTACAATTTAAATAACGGTAAAAATAGAATATGAAGAACAACAAATAAAACAGTGAGTATTCCAGTTTCCATCATATAACCAGTAACAACATGAATATTCTCCCTTATTACTCCTTTTTGCAGCGTGCAACCCGATCCCACATGTCCACCCTTATTACTCCTCAACATATATATCACCATTATTCCTCCCGTTGCGGCATGCAGCCCGATCCCACATGTCCACCCTTAGTCCTCCTTGTTGCGGAGTGTAACCCGCTCTCACCAGACAATCACATTTCATAATTTATAATAAGGGTTTAACAATTTAGATCAAAATCCTTCACAATATTTATATCTCAACTAATGTAAACGGAAATTTGTACAATTAAGAAACTTCACCAAGTATTACTACACAGCGAAACCAACCGGAATGTATCATGAAACACTGACCACCAGCTCAACCATTAATGTACCACAATGAAACTAAAGAACAAGTAATACTTTCAAATAAGTGAAACAATATATTTAGCAAAACAAGTGGACAAAATAAGTAGACATGGAAGCATCAATAGTCATGAAACAATTAAGACAGGAATATAATAAATTGGAAACGGGGAAGGGAACATGCTAAACAGATAATTTGGTGGAGCATAGGTACTCATCACCTCACCTATACACCACACACATGTAATTTCACATAGCATTTAAGTCGGGGATTCATAATCCCTCAAGTCAAAGCTAGACCAAACACTTACCTCAATCCAACGGCCAACTCAGAGCTCAATTATCACTTTTCCTCTATTTTCCCCCTCTGAACCACTCGTATCTAGTCAATATCAACTTAATAACATCAATTATTGCTAAATAAACCAACTCCAATGCATAATTACAAGTTTCCCCACATTTCCCCCAAAAAGTCAAAATTCGACCTCGGGCCCGCTTGGTCAAAATACGAAATTCGGACCAAAACCCAATTACCCATTCACCCCCGAGCCCGAATATGTAATTAGTTCCGGAATCTGACCCCAAATCGAGGTCTAAATTCCCAAATTTTGAAATTCCTAGATTCTACCCAAAATCCCTAATTCTACCATGAAAATTCTAGATTCTAGGTTTAATCTTGTAAATGGAAGAAAAAGGTTGAAAGAAACAAGTTAAAGAACGCTTACCTACGTTTTGGGGAAGAAATTTCCTTAAAGAAATTGCCCTAGGTCGTCTACTCCTTTGAAAATGAGAAGAAAAGGGATGGAGTTCTAATTAAATGAACTCACTGCCCGACCCTCGCACCTGCAGTGCTTGGGTCACATCTGCGCGTTCGCAAGTGCGGTCAGGGGGTCGCTTCTGCGAAATGGGACTGGGCCCTTGGGTCCGCATCTGCGGACGGGTTTCCGCTTCTGCGATCCCGCTCCTGTGATGGGTAGTCCGCATCTGCGGAACAAAGAAAGCTGGCCAGGGTCTCACCTGTGGGCTGGCACTTGCACCTGCGGCCAAAGGCTCGCAGGTGCAAGCGCACCAGAACTGGTGCACCAGCAGCCTTGGTTGAGTTTTTACTCAACTCGTGCATCACCCGAATGGAACCTGAGCCCTCAGGGCTCCAAACCAAACATGCACACAAGTGAAAAAACATCATACGGACTTGCTCGTGCAATCAAATTGCCAAAATAACACCTAAAACTACGGATTTAGCATCAAAATCAATGAAATTCACAAGAAAATTTTAAGGCTTCTAGTTTCTCAACCGAGGGTCCGAGTCACGGCATATGAACTCTGTTTCTCACCAAATTTTACAGGCATGGTTTAAATATTATAATGAATCTGTACCGGCTCCGGAACCAAAATACGGGCCCGATAATATCAAGATTAAGCATTAAACGCATGCTTTAAAACCATAGATTTTTCTGAAATTCAATTTTAAAAAAATTCATTTCTCAGGCTATGGACCTCAGAATTCGATTCCGGGCACACGCCCAGATCCCATATTTTATTACGGACCCATCGAGACCGTCGGAATATGGGTCCGGGTCCGGGTCCGTTTACTCTAAACGTTGACCAAAGTCAACTAAAAATTATTTTAAATTTTAAAAACCATTATTTCTTCTATTTTTTCACACAAATGCTTTTCGGGATTACACCCGGACTGTGCACGCAAATCAAGGAAGAAAATTCTAAGTTTTTTAAGGCTAATGAGCGTGGAATAAAGTCCTAGAACACGGAATGACCTTTTGGGTCATCAAAAAACATGTGTTTGAAGTAACCCGCAAGTATCTGAGAGTCCATTTTACAGCCTGCCAATGTGCTTTACCAGGGCAAGCCATATATCGGCTCACCACACTTATTACCTGCGAAATATCTGGGCGTGTGCACACCATTGCATACATAATACTACCGAGTGCACTAGAATAAGGTACATGTGCCATATACCTCTCTTCTTCCTCTGATTGCGGTGACTGAGAAACTGATAACGTAAAATGAGCAGCAAAAGGGGTACTTACTGGTTTAGCATCTTTCATGCAAAACCTCTCCAAGACTTTCTCCAAGTACTTCTTCTGGGTCAGGAATAGTCTGTTGGCTCCTCGATCTCTTTTGATCTCCATGCCAAGGATTTTCTTAGTTGCTCCCAAATCTTTCATCTCAAATTCACTTTTCAGCTGACTTTTCAAATTGTGAATTTTTTTTGTACCATTGTCTTGGAGACTATTTTAATTCGTACAAGGATTTCTTCAACAAGAAAACGTGATCTTCTTTTCCTTATTTTTCAAATCCTTCGGGTTAATGCATGTATATTTGTTCCTCAAGTTCTCCATGTAAGAAAGTTGTCTTAACATCAAGCTATTCTAATTCCAGATCATACATGGAAACTAAGTCAAGCAAGACACTAATAGATCTATGCTTAACAACATGTGAGAAAATATCACTAAAATCAACTCCTTGTACAGCTATAGCCCTTTGCAACTAATTGTGCCTTATACCTTGCATCTTCAACCCTTGGAATGCCATCCTTTTTCTTGAAGACCCATTTGCAAACAACAATTCTCTTTCCTGATGGCAGCTTCACAAGAGACCAAGTACCATTCTTGTCGAGAGACTCAATTTGTTCATTCATCATAATCAGCCACATGGCTGAATCAGCACAAGAAAATGCTTCTGAATATTTTGATGGTTCTCCAATTTCTTCAGTTTCCTATGCAACTGAAAAAGCAAACATGATCTCCTAACTGTAACGACCCAGCCGGTCGTTCCGAAAGTTTAGCCCTGTTTCCCCTATTTCTTCTTGTTATGTGTTATTCAGCTATAGCACGTTGTGTTAGGTTGGTTGGCTCGGGTTCGGAGTGGAGATGGAGAGAAATGAAACACTTAGTCTCCTAAGTGGGTGAATTAGTTGGAAAAGGTCAATCGGAAGTTGACTTATAGGTAAATGATCTCGGAATTTTATTTTTATGGTTCGAATAACTTCGCTAGGTGATTTGGGACTTAGGAACGTATTCGGAATGTTTTTCGGAGGTTCGTGGTAGAATTAGGCTTGATTTTTTGGCGATTTCCGATCGGCGGTGGAAAATTATCTATCAGGGTCAAAATGGAATTCCGGGAGTTGGAACAGGTTCGTAGTGTCATTTGGGATGTGTGTGCAAAATTTCAGGTCATTCGAACATGGATTGATTAGTTTCGGCATCGTTAGCGGATTTCAGAAGTTTAGAAATCCTTAGGCTTGAATTACGGATTAAGTTTGTGTTTTGACATTATTTAAAGTGTTCTGAGGGTTCGACTAGGTTCGCGTGATGTTATATGACTTGTTAGTACTTTTGGTTGAGGCCCCGAGGGGCTCGGGATTGATTTCGGATGATTTTTGGAAGGTTGGAAGCTTGGAAGAGCAGCTGAAGCTGTTGATGATGTCATAACCGCACCTGCGGATTGGGGACCGCAAGTGCGAGGCCACAGAAGCGCATGGGCAGCCGTATGTGCGGCCAGTGGTGTGATGGTCAGGAGCCGCAGGTACGAGTAGGGAACCGCACCTGCGTGATCGCAGATGCGGGAATTTGACTGCAGAAGCGGTTTTTGAGATTTAAGTAAAAACCGCACCTGCGAGGAATTTTCCGCAGGTGCGTGTCTTGGGGCCACAGGTGCGAGGGTGCTGGGCAAAACCTATATAAGGTTGCCTTCATGAATTTTCACTCATTTTTCACCATTTTTGGACGGTTTGGAGCTTTTGAGCAGTGATTTTAAGAGGAAATCGAAGGCTATCAATTGGGTAAGTTACTTGGACTTCATTTCTTGTGTTTGTGATGATTTTTCTACTGTGTAATCATGAAATTTGTGGGATTTAATGGTGTAATTTTAGGGGTTAGGGCTTGGAAACTTGAGACTTTGATTTAAGGATTTGAGGGGTCATTCGTCGTCGAATTTGATGAATTTGGTATGTATGGACTCGTGAGAGTATAAGGATTTTAGTTTTGTGATTTTTATCAGATTCCGAGATGTGGGCCCGGGGTCGGGTTTGGCCAATTTCGGGATTTGTGATGTAAATTGGTAATTTTGATGTGGGCTTCGTTCCTTTAGCATATATTAATGATATACTACTGATTTTGGTTAGATTCAGAGCGATTTGAGGCCAAGTCGAGCGGCAAGAGCATCGCTGAGTAGAGTTTTAGCTTGATTGAGGTAAGTAATGCTTCCAATCTTGGTTCTGAGGGTTGGAAACCCCGAGCTACGTGTTACGTGATTAGAATTGGGTTACGCACATGCCAAGTAACGGTCGTGCTGGCGTGCACCGTGTGACTTGTGACCTGGTTCATTCCATGGCACCGTTTATTGGTTCTCTCTTGTTGATATTTGTGCTTCTATCAATGTGACTGATGTGAACATTCTAGAAATCATGCTAAATATTATGTTAAGGCTTCACGCCGATACTGTTGAGACCCGAGTGGTTGTCTTAATGCGAACATGCTAGAAATCATGTTAAATATTATGTTAAGGCTTCACACCGATACTGTTGAGACCCGAGTGGTCGTCTTAATGCGATCATGCTAGATATTATGTTAAGGCTTCACGCCTATGTTGTTGAGACCCGAGTGGTCGTTTATTGCGATCATCTCATGTGTTCCATTGATATTATATACTCAGTCCTGTCATTGCATATCATATCATGTCTCTGTCTCGGTAATTGTTGTTTTGCACATTATATCATTGATTCAGGCTAGTTCATGCATTGTGAGACCATGTGAGCGAGACTGGAGAGTGATGACTGAGTGAGACCGAGAGCCTGATATTGAGTGACAGATATGGGATCGGGCTACACGCGGCAGCATGTTATATTGATTATGCCTGGATCTGGCTTATGTTAGCGCTTGGGCTGTAGGTGCCCCTCCGGAGTCTGTAACACACCCCCAGTGAGAACAGTAATATTTGAGGGATGGATATTCCCTGTACATGGATCTTGTACAAAGTGTTTATGCTGGGAGATGGATCTTCTCCACGAGGCTGGATTGGCCTGTTTCCATCGGTACTGAGCGACTGAGGTCAGTGACGTGTATACGTATTCTGGGATGGATATTCCCTGGGCCGTTGATCCATATACAGTACCGAGTGATTGTGAGGTGTATCATTATCTGGAGATGGATCTTCTCCTTAGGGATGGATCGGCCTTCCTCAATACTGGGTGACTTTTGTCTGATGTGTATATATTCTAGTATGGATCTTCCCTGGGCCATGCGATCCATATACAGTACTGACTGGACGAGTATTTGAGAGTAGGAGCACATTGTGAATTTCATATTGTTGATGCATTGGCATGTAGAATACGTCGAGGTATATATATGTTAAACTGTTCGGAATTGTGTTTATCTTATCACTTTGAGATGTCTAGTTAACTAAAAGCATGCCTAAATTTTTATACATTTATCCTGTCATAAATGAGGAGGTTTAGTCCGCCACAACCTCTCAGTCCACAGGTTGGGCTTGTTACTTACTGAGTTAGTATACTCACGATACTCCCTGCACCTTGTGTGCAGATTCAGGTGCCAAGGCTGAGTGAGAACTGGTTTACTCTCTTTGGAGCACTTCGGAGATTGCAAGGTAGTTGCACGGTGTCCGCAGCCTTGCTTTTCTCCTTCCTATTTAGTCATTTTGTTTATTTTCGGACTTGGTTGTATTAAGGAATCAGTATCAGATTTTGTATTTCCTTTTAGTTGCTCATTACTGATGACTCCAGGTTTTGGGGCTGTATTTAAATGTTCTACCTAATTTTATTTGTTTTGAAATGCAAAAATGGAAGATTTATGAAATACTGGTTAATATTGAATCAAACGAAAGGTTTCTTATGTTATGCATAATGAATTGGCTAGCCTAGTATCATGATAGGCGTCATCACGGCCGGGTTGGTTTTCGAGTTGTGACAGTAACCTTAATGGTTGTTTAATTTCTCTTCTTGGTCTATGTTTGGCTATAGAATACTCCTCTTCTTCAAGTTCAACTTCAGGAGTCTCAACTTAAGGAATTTAAGCTTCTGGCTCAACTTTAGGAGTTTCAACTGTATTTTGATCCAAAGTTGATGAGCTTGGCTCAGAAGGAATACCAATCTCAACCTCCACCTGCTTCTGTGTACTTTTCCCTTTATCTGTATTACAAGAACTAGAAGACTCTTTTCTGGAATATAACATAGAGGATTCATCAAAGGATCAGGATACCATAGTCGGTATCTTTTCATCCCAGATGCATACCCAAGGAAAATACACTTTTTAACCCTTGGCTCTAATTTTCCATCATTTACATGCATGTATGCGGAGCAACCAAATATCTTGAAATCAGAATAATTAGCAGGAGTACCTGACCACATTTCCTCTAGAGTCTTAAAGTTCAAAGGTGCACAAGGAGCACGGTGGACAATATAACAAGTTGTAGAGATAGTTTCTGCCCAAAAGGCATTTGTCAACCCCAGCATTTGAAATCATACAATGAGCCCTTTCCAAAAGAGTTCTCTATTCATCCTTTTTGCCACACCATTTTGTTGAGGCGTCATTCTCACAGCATGGTGTCGAGCAATTCCTTCATTCTTGCAAAATTCGTTAAATTCACCATTACCAAATTCCAAGCCATTATTTGTTCTAAGTCGTTTAACATGTTTTCTTGTTTGCTTCTCAATCAAAACTTCCCATTGTTTGAAAGTTAAGAAAACATCACTTTTATTTTTCACGAAATAAATCCAAAATTTTCTTGAATAATCATCAATGAAAGTTAACATATACTTGGCACTACCTTTTGACGGAGTATGTGAAGGACCCCAAAGATCTAAATGGATGTAATCTAAAGTACCTTTTGTTATATGAATTGCTGGAGATTTGAAGATGACTCTTTTCTTTTTCTCGAACACACAATGTTCACATAACTCCATATTTCTGGTACTTTGGCCACACAAGAGACTTCTTTTGCTGAGGATGGAAAGACTTTTTTCACTCATATGCCCCAATCACATATGCCACAATTTGGTGATATCAGAATCTGATTTACTTGATGTTGAAACTGCAGCAACACCTATAACAGTAGATCCCAATAAAGTATACAACGTACCAAATCTGTGTGCTTTCATGATCATAAGAGCACCATGAGAAACTTTTAAAACTCCACCTTCACTTGTGTAGAGATTCTAGAGTGCCCAAAGAGATGAGATTTTTCTTTAAGTCAGGAATATATCTAACATCGGTGAGAGTTCTCACCACACCATCTTGTATTTTGATTTGGATTGTACCTTTACCAATAATATTGCAGGCAGCATTGTTGCCTATCAAGACCACTCTACCTTCAACAGAATCATATGTGGTAAACGAATCCCGATTGGGACACATATGATAAGAACAAACCGGATCTAAAATTCACTCATTGTTAGATTTAAAACTATTATTAGTTTCTAAAAAAATAGTTCCCTCAGTCTCATCAGCAGCTACACTTGCTTCGGCAGTGTTAATATTTTTGTGCTCATTTTTCTTTTCTGTATGCTTTTCTTTGTTTTTCAATTTAAAGCATTCAGAAATAATGTGGCATTTCTTATGGCAGTATTTGCACATGACATTTTTGTATCTGAAGTTTGACCTTGATTTAGGTCTCTCACTACTCGAATCTTTCTTATTGGATCTACGTCTTACAAACAAGCCTTCCATTTGGTTCCCCCTAGTTTCCCCAGTAATATCTCTATCTATTTGTTCTTTTGATTTCAAAATACATCTGATATTTTTATAAGAGATATTATCCTTTTCATAAAGCATAGTATCTCTTATATGCTTAAGCGACTGGGGTAAGGAAACAAGCAATAATACGGCTTGATCCTCATCTTTGATTTCAGCATCTATGTTACTTAAATCCATAAGAAGAGAATCAAAAATATCAAGATGTGTAAGTATTGAGGTACCTTCAGCCATACGAAAGTGTAGAGTTTTTGCTTTAGGTAAAGCCTGTTTTTCACTATTCTTTTCATATACAAGGTTTTTAGGTTTTCCCATATGCCTTTGGCTGAGCTTTCTGCATCAACTTCACGCAAAACTTCATTTGAGAGATTTAAAATGATACCTGCTTTTGCCTTTTTGTCAATGACGGCAAACTCCTTGTCCGTCATTTTATCCTGCTTCTTCTCCTTTCCTAGCAGTGTCAAGTCTAAGCCATCCTAAATTAGGATATCTTACATCTTTAATTTTCACATTCCGAAGTTTGCACTTCGGTCAAATTTCTCAACATAAGTTTTTATTAAAGTCATACTGACTACTGAAACAAACTCGGTTAAATCCGGCTCTGATACCAATTTGTTAGGATCAGGAACCTGGGTCATGCGGAATTTGGCCAAACAATATTATATGGTAATAACAAAGACAATGCAAGTTGATAATAACGGTAATTTAAGCAGATAAAGAAGTCACAAATTTAACGTGGTTCGGTCAAGGAGACATACGTCCACAAGCGGAGAGAAGCAATTTCACTATACCAACAAGAGTACAAAAGAGTGTATAAAATTAAAGTAAATACTCTAATTAGTCCCATATACCCCCAAGAGAATAACTTCACAAGATCATTCCAAAGAAAGGGTTCACACAAATGTTTTCCAACACTCACTCACTTACAAAATACTCTATAATGAAAAGGAAGACAAAAGCTAGTAGAAATATTTCTACTTTTGTATCTTAAGGTGTGTTTGAAATGAGAGAGATGGCTCTTCTTTTATAGGACCCAAACTTGGGCTCGAAGAACCAATAAAAAGAAAAAGAAAATTGGTCAACCAATTTCTACCACACAATGATACTTTGGCTCCAAATAAAAAAATATTGCCAACCAACTCTTTTTCCAAATAGGCTTGTGCCTATATAAAATGGACCCCACTAGCTAAAAGATTAGTCATATTACAACTTCCAACACAAGAAAATAAATAAAATAATCTTGAGTATAGTAACTTATAAGTGAAAAATCTCAGTATCAAATTCACCTTGAGGACCCTTTTACTCATGGTATGGTAAATAATAAATTTGAGGATAGATATCATCAGCTGATGTGTAACTGCTGGAGGTTCTGTCATTTTATTAAATGTATATAATATAAACTTACTTCATAATTGTTTCCATATTTACCGCTGAGTAACCCGATTTTCTAGCCTAGGTAACTGTGAAAATATTAAGACTAATATCGATACAAGGAGTACACCTCGTTAGCCGATCGAATAAGAAGATTAGAAGACTAAGCCAGCGTTTGATCATAAATTTTTAAATTTATTTTGAAAAATATATTTTTGGTGAAGTTTGGCTTGAAGATGAATATGTGTCTGGACATACGTTTTCAAAATATATTTCCTAAATTTATTTTAGAAAAATATGTGTATTATTAGAGATTTGGCGCTGGTTTTGGGATTTGGCATTTAGGATTTGGGATTTTGCCATAATATAGGCAAAATCTATGATCAAACATTTGTTTGCCACTAAAACTCAAATTTATTTTGACAAAATCTATGGTCAAACAGGTCTAAGATAAAAGTAAGTAAATATAGGATCACGCTTCAATCTTCTTTCATCCTGAGGAAAGTTAAACTTAAAACGAAAAATATTAGGCGCATAATGTTTGTTCAATTTAAATTACGATGAGGCCAACTAGTAGATGCCATAAATAATGATGAGACCATAATGTAACTCAATTATATATGGTCTCTACATACGATTAGCGATTTCGCATATAACTATACCCCACCTTCTGCATCATCTCAAGCACTTGATATTTATTGATTTGGGTCTTTACAAAGCACTAGGGGGACAAACCTCTTAAGCCAAATAATACTCTTTAATATATTCATATAGAATGTGTCGCAGTTGGATATTATTTCGAACAAACTAGAAATTCCAAATTAAACTGCACACAAAAATATCCATCTAAACAAAGGTCAACTTCTAATTAAGCTCTTGTCCAAACAAGAACTTCCCAAAATTACAATTTTATTAGTCTGTAAATTAAACCGTCGTCACAAACTTACCCTTTGAACATGGCTTAGAGCCAATTCACCCATCTAATCGCTACTATTTTATTATACAACTTATGTTAGAAAATGACACTATCTTATTGTTCCCATCCCTTGTGGAACTTTGAGAGCTAGCTGCCAGTTGGGTTTTGTGTTTGACTTCTTCTTTTAAACTTTATTTGAGAAATATCTTTTTCTTGAGTGCAATATCAAGAAATCTATATAAAGCAACCTATCTTCCTCTAAACACCATATTTCATTAGTCTTTACATTCCAGTTTTCTTTTCTCTACCTTGTTTACAAAGAAGTTGAAGAGACAGTGAGAATGGCAAGCACTCGTGCTATTTTTGTGGCTTCACTTGTGATATCTTGCTTTCTAGCAACTTGTCACTGTGAAATATTGTTCTCTTCCCTCAAAAGGACTCTTGATGTTTCTGCTTCACACAGGGAAGGAGGTATGTAATTTTAACTCATCACCCCTTCCTCTCCAATTCTTTTGTTCATATTAATTAAACAAAACAGAAAAGAGAAGACTATAATATAGGGATTTAGATATTCATTACTGGGGTGCGATTTTATCTTTTCTTTTAAGATTTGAGAAATATAAATTATCTTACATCTCTATCTCTATTTCCCTAGAATAAGAATCCAAGGTTGAAAATAGCATATAGTCCGTGATCCTTACAAGTTACAGGATGTCTTTTTTCAATCAACATCTTGTTTCTTTCGGGATGGTTAATAATCGGTCAAATTCAATGTTTACTTTTTTAGCCAATATACATATAGATTATGCATTAATTATACATATGTTATATTTTTAGTTTAATAGATTAAGTGAGGGGCTATTTGAGTTTTCTCTTCCTTTTCTTTCCTCATGTAATTAAAGCTATTAAATGAACGACGTGATAGAGCTAATCGTTTGATTAGGAAAGTAGATACATATACTAGTACCGTCATCATAGAAATGAAAATAATCTTCTCTTTTCTCTCTTTTCTTTTGCATTTTTGACAAATGAAAGTCTTAATAAATTAGAAGAACAAGGGGAATATATGATTAGAATTTAAATTCTATGCAATAATGGTTCAAAAATGTTTATACAAATAGATAAATGACATGGAATAAGCATCCATATTGGTAAACATAATACATGGTAATAACCAACTATTACAGATTAAAATGCACTGACGGTGTAAGAATTCATAACACTATCGATGCATATAACTTAAATACATATGTTTTACATTCATATGACTAATATTTCATACATTTTTCAGTACTTATGGCTGGGGAAGACCAAATTGTACTGAAATGGTCCTTCAACAAGACATTCCCAGCAGGGGCAGACTCAGGCTACAAGAAAGTAAAGGTGCAGCTGTGTTTTGCACCCATTAGCCAAAAAGATCGTGCCTGGAGGAAAACTGAGGACCATATCAAGAAAGACAAGACATGTCAATTCAACATTGTAACCATGCCCTACAAATCCTCCGCAAACAGTTTCAACTGGACAATTGAAAGGGATATCCCAACTGGTACTTACTTTATTAGGGCTTATGTCTTGGATTCTGATGGTCATGAAACTGGATTTGGACAAAACACCGATGATAAGAAGACAGATAACCTTTTCGATATTCAGGCCATTAGTGGTCGACATGCTACTTTGGATATCTGCTCCATTGTCTTCTCTGTTTTCTCTGTGGTGTCCCTCTTTGGATTCTTTTACATGGAGAAGAGAAAGGCTAAGGCAAGTCAACAGAAGTGATCATATGGATCCACATGATGATCAAATGGTGTGGAAGGAAATTAAAATAATCTATTTTACTTTCTATATCGTAGACTTTAAGATCATTGTATTAAGTTTAATACAAGTTTGATGACTCATGCATGACATAATATCGTTTACTTTCTTGTTTAATTTACTGTATTTTTCTTGGTGATTAAAGTTTGTTTATCAGTTTTTTGGCCAAGTGTGTATTTGCATCTGTTTTTTTCACCGTTGATCACGTAACAGACATTAATTGTTTTATTTCTGATGGTTCCATGACTCTTCTTTTCTTCTTTAAATTTTCCAAACTTTGGAGTATAATTTTGTCAATTTTACTAGTCGAAAAGAGACACACTATAAAAGTTGTCCGAAGATGAGGGGTGCCTTATTTAAAGATCCTGCATTTTTGAAATAAAGTAGAAGTAACCATTAGTGTTAAGAAAGATTATAGAACTTTTTCTGCGTACTCATTTTTTTTTCTTAATCCAAAAGCCTTCGTATAGGCCAAGGCTCTTTGACTTTAGATACTTATTAATCACACCCAACTCTAGTAGTAAAAAAAATAAGCGGTAGTTATAAATATAATACGATCTAAGAGTTCGGAGTCGAATCCCACGGAGAACTAAGGTTTCGCTATAATTGTTCAATATCGCTAAGAAGACAAGCTCGAATAAATTTCTAAGTTACAAAGATTAAGATTCTTATATCTAACTAATTAACTAAGAAACTAAAGCAGTAAATCAACTAAAGATACTAAAGGTTGGAGATTAAATTTAGGAGGTCTAGAGTTATGATTTTCCCAAATGTTGGAATCTTTCCCGCTATATTTCCTACAATTTCGTCTATGTATTCTCTACTGATCGTGAGCACTTTAGGTGCCGTAATTCTCTCTCGAGCAACTACAACAATTTACTATACATATTCTCTCGAACTACGCTAGTTGGTTTTATCTAACCGCTCATTATGACCACGTCAAGGCTTTGTCATTTCTAAACCTACCTTTAAACTCATTTTATTGATTTCTCATATACGTTAGGAGTGACGTTGTTCAACAACCACCTAAATATATATCATTTCTCAAGCAACACATAATAAATAGGCACAGTCAATCGATGACCACTCAATCAACTGAAATAAGCACGTAGTTGAACAAATAGACAAATTCAGAGGTTAAATTATATTAAAACATAACAAGAATTCATCCTCCAATAGGTTCCATCAAAATCCTAGATAACAAATTAGTTACTCATAATAGTATGTAAAACTACAATACTAAAATTCATAACCAATAATGGAAATAGGAAGAAGGAAGTGAAAAACTCGCAGAAGAATTCTCCGCCTTGCTCCTATTGTGTCTCTGTCTCCTTAGGTCCAAACACTACTAGAAATCTGGAAATTACCGACCAAACATTTGCGACCAAAGTTGGTCGGTCAAAAAAAGCGACCAAAGTTGGTCACAAATGTGGAGAAAAATATTATATATTTATTTTAAATAATTTACCGACCAAGGTTGGTCGGTATTTGGTCGGTAAAGTGGTCAACATGTTGACCGCGCTGGTCAGACTTGCTAGGTCAAAGAAATATTGACATTAGCGACCAACTTTGATCGCTAATGTGAGACCCAGTTATAAAGTTTTAATAATTATATTATTATTTAAAATATTTTATAAAATATAAATCTTATTTAAAATTACCGACCAAAGTTAGTCGGTTTTTACAGGGGAAGCAAATAGCGAGCAACCTTGGTCGCTATTTTTAAATTTCTGGGTGATTAGCGACCAAAGTTGGTCGGTTTTTTGGTCAACATTGGTCAAAATTAAAAATCACTTTTATATTTACTATCTAAATAATATAAATATAATCCGTTAACACTTTTGTAATACAAAGGATGACTACACTAAAGTATACTCTAACATGCTATATATGTAGTTAAAGTAGTACAACGAAGCGTGTTATATATATATAAAATAACCCGAGGATCGGGTTCTTTTAGGAATTAATAGATTTGTGAAGATCCTAATTAGTATATATAATTTATCATCAAATATATCTGTGTGTAAATTGATGATTCATCGACTTATAACCTACTCAGATGCATCGTTGAATATTAAAAACAAAACGTCTAACCTATATCAATTAATCTGTTATAATTGATTCATCGACTTATAACCTCGTGATAAATAAATGTAATCCATTAACTCTGTTATAATACAAATAATGAATACAGTAATATATATTATAACATGCTATATATGTAGTTAAAGTAGCACGAAGTGTGTGTGTTATATATATACACACACTAACATATACTATAACAAGTTATATATACGTTATAGTATTACAATGAAGTGTCTGTGTCTGTGTGTATATACATATACTTTGATAGCCGTATATATATAAGAACATGAAGCGCTAGGAACACAGGGTCGGGTTCTTTAAGGGATTGTAGACTTGTAAATTGATTCATCGACTTATAACTTATTTAGATGCATCGATGAATATTAAAAGTAAAACGTTTTGACCTATATAGATTAACGTAAAAAACAAAAACGTCTCGACCTCTATACAATAGAACAATATTATATTGATTTAACAATTGATTAATTATTTGTACGTAGTAATGTACAAGATTGATCATCAATTATAATATAGTGTATGCGTGTGTATGAAATTACTCATATATATAAATATAACTTAAAAATTTTCTTTAAATAGATACTATTATAATCTATTAAAAGTAATTACCTAGTTAATATAATTTTTTTAAAAGATTATGCTTAT
>ML347923.1:474-20704 GCA_005239505.1 Nicotiana paniculata | reverse complement strand
TAGTCGTGCATGTATTATTGCCATCCATGGTCCAGGCCGGACGCCTTGGTATGGAGCCGATACAGGATCGCATGATATTTTTTCGGGACATCAAATACAACCCAAGGAACTATAACCAACGCTTCGAAATGATCAAGTTACATTTTTTGGCATTTTATGGTAATTAAACTGGAATTCCGTTAGTCGTGCATGTATTATCGCCCGCCATGGTTCAAGCCGGACGCCTTGGTACGAAGCCGGTACCAGATCACATGATATTTGTTCGGGATATCTTATACGACCCAAGTAACCATAACCAACGCCTCGAAATGATTAAGTTACATTTTTTGGCATTTTATGCCAATTAAACTGGAATTCCGCCAGTCGTGCCTGTATTATCGCCTGCCATGGTCCAGGCCGAAGGCCTTGGTACACAGCCATTACCGGATGGCATGATATTTTTTCGGGACATCAAATATGACCCACGGAACCATAAACAACGCTTCGAAATTATCAAATTACATTTTTTGGCATTTTAAGGCAATTAAACTGGAATTCCGCCAGTCATGCATGTATTATCGCCTGCCATGGTCCAGCCCGGACGCCTTGGTACGGAGCCGGTACCGGATCTCATGATATTTTTTCGGGACATCAAATACGACCCAAGGAACCATAACCAACGCTTCGAAATGATCAAGTTACATTTTTTGGCTTTTTATGACAATTAAACTGGAATTCCGTCAGTCGTACATGTATTATCGCCTGCCATGGTCCAGGCTGGACGCCTTGGTACGGAGTCAGTACCGGATCACATTATATTTGTCCGGGATATAAAATATGACCCAAGGAACCATAACTAACGCTTTGAATTGATCAAGTTACATTTTTTGGCATTTTATAGCAATTAAACAGGAATTCCGACAGTCGTGCCTGTATTATTGCCTAGCAAGGTCCAGGCCCGAAGCCTTGGTATGAAGCCGATACCCGATCGCATGATATTTTTCCGGGACATCAAATACAACCTAAGGAACAATAACCAACACTTTGAAATGATCAAGTTACATTTTTTGGCATTTTATGGTAATTAAACTGGAATTCCGCAAGTCGTCCCTGTATTATCGCCTGCCATGGTCCAGGCCGGACGCCTTGGTACGGAGCCGGTACCGGGTCGCATGATATTTGTCCGGGGATTAAATATGACCCAAGGAACCATAATAAATGCTTAGAAATGATCAAGTTACATTTTTTGGCATTTTATGGCAATTAAACTGGAATTCCGCCAGTCGTGCCTGTATTATCGCCTGCCGTGGTCAAGGCCGGACGCCTTGGAACACAGCCGTTACCGGATGGCATGATATTTTTCCGGGACATCAAATATAACCCACGGAACTATAAACAAAACTTCAAAATGATCAAATTACATTTTTTGGCATTTTATGGCAATTAAACTGGAATTCCGCTAGTCGTGCTTGTATTATCGCTTGCCATGGTCCAAACCGGACACCTTAGTACGAAGCCGGTAACGGGTCGCATGATATTTTTCCGGGACATTAAATATGACCCAAGGAACATAACCAATGCTTCGAAATGATCAAGTTACATTTTTTGGCAATTAAATTGGAATTCCGCTAGTTGTACCTCCATTATCGCATCCATGGTCCAGGGCGGACGTCTTGGTATGGAGCAGGTACTAGATCGCATGATATTTTACCAGGACATCAAATACAACCGAAGGAACCATAACCAGCTCTTCGAAATGATCAAGTTACATTTTTTGGCAGTTTATGGCGATTAAACTGGCATTGCGCCAGTCGTGCATGTATTATCGCCTGCCATGGTCCAGGCCGGACGCCTTGGTACGGAGCCGGTACTGCATCGCATGATATTTTCCCGGGACATCAAATACAACCCAAGGAACCATAACAAACACTTTGAAATGATCAAGTTACATTTTTTGGCATTTAATGGCAATTAAACTAGAATTCTGCAAGTCGTGCCTGTAGTATTGCCTGCAATGGTCCAGGCCGGATGCCGTGGTACGTAGCCGGTACTAAATTGCATGATATTTGTTCGGTACATAAAATATGACCCAAGGAACCATAACCAAAACTTTGAAATGATGAAGTTACATTTTTTTTCATTTTATGGCAATTAAACTGGAATTCTGTTAGTCGTGCATGTATTATCGCTTGCCATGAACCAGGCCGGACGCCTTGGAACGGAGTCGGTACCGGATCACATGATATTTGTACGGGCTATAAAATATTACCCAAGGAACCATAAATAACGCTTTGAAATAATCAAGTTACATTTTTTGGTATTTTATAGCAAATAAACAGGAATTCCGACAGTCATGCCTGTATTATCGCCTGCCATGGTCCAGGCTGGACGCCTTGGTACGTAGCCGGTATCGAATCACGTGATATTTGTCCGGGATATAAAATATGACCCAAGGAACCATAAATAACGCTTTGAAATAATCAAGTTACATTTTTTGGCATTTTATGGCAATTAAACTGGAATTCCGCAAGTCGTGCCTATATTAGCACCTACCATGGTCCAGGCCAGACGCCTTGTTACGGAGCCGGTACCGGACCACACGATATTTTCCCTGGACATCAAATACGACCCAAGGAACCATAAGCAATGCTTTGAAAATGATCAAGTTAGATTTTTTGGCATTTTATGGCAATTAAACTGGAATTCCGCCAATCGTGCATGTATTATCGCCTGCCATGGTCGAGGTCGGACGCCTTGGTATGGAGCCGGTACCGGATCGCATGATATTTTTCCGGGAAATCAAATACAACCCAAGGAACCATAACCAACTCTTTAAAATGATCAAGGTACATTTTTTGGCATTTTCTGGAAATTAAACTTGAATTCCACCAAGTCGTGCCTGTATTGTCGCCTGCCATGGTCCAGGCCGGATGCTTTGGTACGTAACCGGTACCGAATCACATGATATTTGTCCGGGACATCAAATATGACCCAAGGAACCATAACCAAAACTTCGAAATGATCAAATTACATTTGTTGGCATTTTATGGCAATTAAACTGGAATTCAGCCAGTCTTGCCTGTAATATCGCCATCCATGGTCCAGGCCGGACGCCTTGGTATGGATCCGGTACAGGATCCAGTACTGGATCGCGTGATATTTGTCCGGGACATAAAATACAACCCAAGAAACCATAACCAACTCTTCGAAAGGATAAAGTTATATTTTTTGGCATTTTATGCAATTAAACTAGAATTCTGCCAAGTCATGCCTGCATTATCGCCTTCAATGGTCCAGGCCGGACGCCTTGGTACGTAGCCGGTACCGAATCGCATGATATTTGTCCGGGACATAAAATACAACCCAAGAAACCATAACCAACTCTTCGAAAGGATAAAGTTATATTTTTTGGCATTTTATGGCAATTAAACTGGAAATCCGCCAGTCGTGCCAGTATTATTGCCTGCAATAGTCAAGGCCGGACGCCTTGGTACTGAGCTGGTACCGTATCACGTGATATTTCTCTGGGACATCAAATACAACCCAAGGAACCATAACCAACGCTTTGAAATGACCAAGTTATATTTTTTGGCATTTTATGGCAATTAAACTGGAATTCCGCCAGTCGTGCCTCTATTATCGCATCCATGGTCCAGGCCGGACGCCTTGGTAAGGAGCAGGTACTGGATCGCATGATATTTTACCGGGACATCAAATACAACCCAAGGAACCATAACCAACTCTTCGAAATGATCAAGTTACATTTTTTGGCATTTTATGGCAATTAAACTGGAATTCCGTCAGTCGTGCATGTATTATCGCCTTCCATTGTCCAGGACGGACGCCTTGGTATGGAGCCGGTATCGGATCGCATGATATTTGTCCGGGATATCAAATTTGACCCAAGGAACCATAACAAATGCTTCAAAATGATCTAGTTACATTTTTTGGCATTTTATGGCAATTAAACTAGAATTCCGCCAGTCGTACTAGTATTATCGCTTGCCATATGCTTCGAAATGATCAAGTTACATGTTTTGGCATTTTATGGCAATTAATCTGTAATTCTTCCAGTGGTGCATGTATTATCGCCATCCATGGTCCAGGTCGGACTCCTTGGTATGGAGCCAGTTCCGGATCACATGATATTTTTAAACACAACCCAAGGAGCCATAACCAACTCTTCAAAATGATCAAGTTACCTTTTTTGGCAATTTCTGGCAATTAAACTTGAATTCCGCCAAGTTGTGCCTATATTATCGCCTGCCATGGTCCAGGCCGGACGCTTTGGTATGTAGCCGGTACCGAATCACATGATATTTGTCCGGGACATCAAATATGACCCAAGCAGCCATAACAAAAACTTCGAAATAATCAAGTTACATTTTTAGGCATTTATTGCAATTAAACTGGAACTCCGCCAAGTCGTGCCTGTATTATCGCCTGCCATGGTCCAGGCCGGACGCCGTGGTACGTATCTGGTACCAAATTGCATGATATTTGTCCGAGACATCAAATATGACCCAAGGAACCATAACCAAAACATCGAAATGATCAAATTACATTTGTTGGCATTTTTTGGCAATTAAACTGGAATTCAGCCAGTTGTGCATGTATTATCGCCATCCATGGTCCAGGCCGGACGCCTTGGTATGGATCCGGTACTGGATCACGTGATATTTTTCCGGGACATAAAATACAACCCAAGAAACCATAACCAACTCTTCGAAAGGATAAAGTTACATTTTTTGGCATTTTATGGCAATTAAACTAAAATTCCGCCAAGTTGTGCCTGCATTATCGCCTTCCATGGTCCAGGCCGGACGCCTTGGTACGTAGCCGGTACCGACTATCATGATATTTGTCCGGGACATCAAATAAAACCAAAGGATTCATAACCAATTCGTCGAAATGATCAAGTTAGATGTTTTGGCATTATATGGCAATTAAACTGGAAATCCGCTAGTCGTGCCTGTATTATTGCCTGCAATAGTCAAGGCCGGACGCCTTGGTACGGAGCCGGTACCAGATCACATGATATTTCTCCGGGACATCAAATACAACCCAAGAAACCATAACCAAAGCTTCGAAATGATCAAGTTACATTTTTTGGCATTTTATGGCAATTAAACTGGAATTCTGCCAGTCGTGCCTCTATTATCGCATCCATGGTCCAGGCCGACGCCTTGGTATGGTGCAGGTACTAGATCGCATGATATTTTACGGGGACATCAAATACAACCCAAGGAACCATAACCAACTCTTCGAAATGATCAAGTTACATTTTTTGGCATTTTATGGCAATTAAACTGGCATTGCGCCAGTCGTGCCTGTATTATCGCCTGTCGTGGTCCAGGTCGGACTCCTTGTTACGGAGCCGGTACCGAATCTCATGATATTTTTCCGAGACACCAAATACGACACAAGTAAGCATAACCATACACTTCGAAATGATCAAGTTACATTTTTTGGAATTTTATGGCAATTAAACTGGAATTCCGCCAGTTGTCCCTGTACTATCGCCTGCCATGGTCCAGGCCGGACTCCGTACAGAGTTGTTATCGGATCACATCATATTTTACAGGACATGAAATACGACCCAAGGAACCATAACCAATGCTATGAAATGATTAAGTTATATTTTTTTGCATTTTATGGCAATTAAACTGGAATTCCGTCGGTCGTGCATGTATTATCGCCTTCCATGGTCCAGGTCGGACGCCTAGGTATGGAGCCGGTACCGGATCGCATGATATTTTTCCGGGAAATAAAATACAACCCAAGGAACCATAACCAACTCTTCAAATGATCAAGTTACATTTTTTGGCATTTCCTGTCAATTAAACTTGAATTCCGCCAAGTCGTGCCTGTATTATCGCCTGCCATGGTCCAGGCCGGATGCTTTGGTACGTAGCCGGTACCGAATCAATTGATATTTGTCCGGGGCATCAAATATGACCCAAGGAACTATAAACAAAACTTCTAAATGATCAAGTTACATTTTTTGGCATTTTATGGCAATTAAACTGGAATTCTACCAGTCGTGCCTCTATTAGCTCCTGCCATGGTCCAGGCCGGACGCCTTGTTAAGGAGCTGGTATCGAATCGCATGATATTTGTCCTGGACATCAAATACGACCAAGGGAACCATAACAAATGCTTCAAAATGATCAAGTTACATTTTTTGGAATTTTATCTCAATTAAACTGGAATTCCGCCAGTCGTGCCTCTATTATCGCCTGCCATGGTCCAGGCCGGACGCCTTGGTACAGAGCCGGTACTGGATCGCATGATATTTCTCCAGGACATCAAATACGACCCAAGGAACCATAACCAATGCTTTAAAATGATTAAGTTATATTTTTTGGCATTTTATGGCAATTAAACTGGAGTTACGCTAGTCGTGCATGTATTATCGCCTGCCTTGGTCCAGGCCGGAAGCCATGGTACAGAGCCGGTACCGGATCGCATGATATTTCTCCAGGACATCAAATAAGACCCAAGGAACCATAACCAATGCTTTGAAATGATTAAGTTATATTTTTTAGCATTTTATGGCAATTAAACTGGAGTTACGCTAGTCGTGCATGTATTATCGCCTGCCATGGTCCAGGCCGGACGACTTGGTACGGAGCCGATACCGGATCTCATGATATTTTTCCGGGACATCAAATACGACCCAAGGAACCATAACCAACACTTCGAAATGATCCAATTACATTTTTTGGTATTTTATGGCAATTAAACTTGAATTCCGCCAGTCGTGCCTGTATTATCGCCTGCCATGGTCCAAGACGGACGCCTTGGTACGTAGCCGGTATCGAATCACATGATATTTGTCCGGGACATCAGATACAACCCAAGGATTCATAACCAATGATTCTAAATGATCAAGTTACATTTTTTGGAATTTTATGGCAATTAAACTCGAAAGCCGCCAGCCGTGCCTGTATTATTGCCTGCAATAGTCAAGGCCGGACGCCTTGGTACGGAGACGGTACCG
Organism: Nicotiana paniculata; assembly: GCA_005239505.1. Taxonomy (NCBI): domain Eukaryota; kingdom Viridiplantae; phylum Streptophyta; class Magnoliopsida; order Solanales; family Solanaceae; genus Nicotiana; species Nicotiana paniculata. The sequence goes on along the minus strand of ML347923.1, from coordinate 13,722 downwards.
GATCACATGATATTACTCTGGGACATCAAATAGAACCCAAGGAACCATAACCAACGCTTCGAAATGATCAAGTTACATTTTTTGGCATTTTATGTCAATTAAACTGGAATTCCGCCACTCATGCCTGTATTATCGCCTGCCATGGTCCAGGCCGGAAGCCTTGTTACGGAGCCGGTATCGAATATCATGATATTTATCAGGGACATCAAATACGACCCAAGGAACAATAACCAATTCTTCAAAATGATCAATTTATATTTTTTTGCATTTTATGGCAATTAACTGGAATTTCGTTAGTCGTACCTGTATTATAGCCTGCCATGGTCCAGGCCGGACGCCTTGGTACGGAGTCGGTACCGGATCGCATGATATTTCTCCAGGGCATCAAATATGACCCAAGGAACCATAAACAACTCTTCAAAATGATCAAATTACATTTTTTGGCATTTTATGGCAAATAATTTGGAATTCCGTGAGTCGTGCATGTATTATCGCCTGCGCAAGCCGGACGCCTTGGTATGGAGCCGGTACCGAATTGCATGATATTTGTCTGGGATATCAAATTAAACCGAAGGAACCATAAAAAACGCTTTGAAATGATCAAGTTACATTTTTTGGCATTTTATGGCAATGAAACTGGAATTCCGCCCTTCATGCTTGTATTATCGCCTGTCATGGTCCATGCTTGACACCTTGGTACGAAGCCAGTACCGGGTCGCATGATATTTTTCTGGGACATTAATATGACCCAAGTAACCATAACCAACGCTTCGAAATGATCAAGTTACATTTTTTGGAATTTTATGGCAATTAAACTGTATTTCCGCCAATCGTGCATGTATTATCGCCATCCATGGTCCAGGCCATACGCCTTGGTACGGAGCCTGTACCGGATCACATGATATTTTTGCAGGAAATCAAATACAACCCAAGGAACCATAACCAATTAACTGGAATTCCTCCAAGTCGTGCTTGTATTATCGCCTGCCATGGTCTAGGCCGGACGCCGTGGTACGTAGCTGGTACTGAATCGCATGATATTTATCCAGGACATCAAATATCACCCAAGGAACCATAACCAAAACTTCGAAATGATCGCGTTACATTTTTTTGGCATTTATTGTAAGTAAATTGGAATTCCGCCAAGTCGTGCCTGTATTATTGCTTGCCATGGTCCAGGCCGGACGCCGTGGTATGTAGCTGGTACCAAATCACATGATATTTGTCCGGGACATCAAATATAAACCAAGGAACCATAACCAAAACTTTGAAATGATCAAATTACATATTTTAGCATTTTATGGCAATTAAACTTGAATTCAGCTAGTCGTGCCTGTATTATCGCCATCCATGGTCCAAGCTAGACGCCTTGGTATGGATCCGGTACCGGATCACGTGATATTTTTCCGGGACATCAAATACAACCCAAGAAACCATAACCAACTCTTTGAAAGGATCAAGTCATATTTTTCGGAATTTTATGGCAATTAAACTAGAATTTCGCCAAGTCGTGCCTGCATTATCGCCTTCCATGGTCCAGGCCGGACGCCTTGGTACGTTGCCGGCACCGAATAGCCTGATATTTGTCCGGGACATCAAATACAACCCAAGGATTCATAACCAATGCTTCGAAATGATCATCTTACATTTTTTGGAATTTTATGGCAATTAAACTTGAAATCCGCCAACCGTGCTTGTATTATTTCCTGCAATAGTCAAGGCCGGACGCTTGGTACGGAGCCGGTACCGGATCACATAATATTTCTCCGGGACATCAAATACAACCCAAGGAACCATAACCAATGCTTCGAAATGATCACGTTACATTTTTTGACATTTAATGGCAATTAAACTACAATTTCACCACTCGTGCCTGTATTATCACCTGCCATGGTCCAGGCCGGACGCCTTGGTACGGAGCCGGTACAGGATCGCATGATATTTCTCCAGGACATCAAAAACGACCCAAGGAACCATAACGAACGCTTCAAAATGATCAAATTACATTTTTTGGCATTTATGGCGATTACACAGGAATTCCGCTAGTCGTGCATGTATTAGCGCCTGCCATGGTCCAGATCGGACGCCTTGGTACGGAGCCGGTACCGGAGCGCATTATATTTGTCTGGGACATTAAATATGATCCAAGGAACATTAACCAAGGCATCGAAATGATCAAGTTACATTTTTTGGCATTTTATGGCAATTAAACTATAATTCCGTTAGTCGTGCATGTATTATCGCCTAACATGATTCAGGTCGGACGCCTTGGTACGGAGCCGGTACAGGATCGCATGATATTTCTGCAGGACATCAAAAACGACCCAAGGAACCATAACGAACGCTTCAAAATGATCAAATTACATTTTTTGGCATTTTATGGCAATTAAACTATAATTCCGTTAGTCGTGCATGTATTATCGCCTAACATGATTCAGGTCGGACGCCTTGGTACGGAGCCGGTACCCGATCGCATGATATTTTTCTAGGACATCAAATACGACCCAAGAAAACCATAACCAACCCTTCGAAATGATCAAGTTACATTTTTGGCATTTTATGATTATTAAATTGGAATTCCGTTAGTCGTGCCTGTATTATCGCCTGCCATGGTCTAGGCCGGACGCCTTGGTACGGAGCCGGTACCGGGTCGAATGATATTTGTCCGGGACATTAAATATGCCCAAGGAACCATAAGCAACGCTTCGAAATGATCAAGTTACATTTTTGGCATTTTATGGCAATTAAACTGGAATTCAGCCAGTTGTGCCTGTATTATCACCTGCCATGGTCCAGGCCGGAAGCCTTGGTAGGGAGCCGATACCGGATCACATGATATTTATCCGGGACATTAAATACGACCCAAGGAACCATAAACAATGCTTCGAAATGATCAAGTTATATTTTTTTGCATTTTATGGCAATTAAATTAGAATTCCGCCAGTGGTGCCTGTATTATCGCCTGCCATGGTCCAGGCCGGACTCCTTGGCATGGAGCTGGTACCGGATCACATGATATTTGTCCTTGAAATCAAATACGTCCCAAAGAACCATAACCAACGCTTCGAAATGATCAAGTTACATTTTTTGGCATTTTATGGCAATTAAACTGGAATTCCGCCAGTCGTGCCCGTATTATCGCCTGCCATGGTCCAGGCTGGAGGCCTCGGTACGGAGCCGGTACCGGATCACTTGATATTTTTCTGGGATATTAAGTACGACCCAAGGAACCATAACAAATGCTTCAAAATTATCAAGTTACATTTTTTGGCATTTTATGGCAATTAAACTGGAATTCCGCAAGTCGTGCTTGTATTATCGCCTGCCATGGTCCAGGTCGGACGCCTTGGAATGAAGCCAGTATCGGATAATATTATATTTGTTCGGGACATCAAATACGTCCCAACGAACCATAACCAATGCTTCGAAATGATCAAGTTACACTTTTTGGCATTTTATGGCAATTAAACTAGAATTCCGCAAGTCATGCTTGCATTATCGCCATCCATGGTCTAGGCTAGACGCCTTGGTGTGGAGGAGGTACCGGATCATATGATATTTGTCCGGGATATCAAATATGACCCAAGGAACCATAACCAACGCTTCGGTATTATCAAGTTCCATTTTTTGGCATTTTATGACAATTAAACTGGAATTCCGTCAGTCGTGCATGTATTATCGCCTGCCATGGTCCAGGCCGGACGCCTTGGTATGGAGCCGATACCGGATCGCATGATATTTGTCCGGTAGATAAAATACAACCCAAGTAACCATAAACAACGCTTCGAAATGATCAAGTTACATTTTTTTGCATTTTATGACAATTAAACTGGAATTCCGCTAGTCGTCCCTGTATTATTGCCCGCCATGGTCCAGGCCGGACACCTTGGTACGAAGCCGGTATCGGGTCGCATGATATTTTTCCGGGACATTAGATATGACCCAAGGAACCATAACCAATGCTTCGAAATTATCAAGTTACATTTTTTGGCATTTTATGACAATTAAACTGGAATTTCGTCAGTCGTGCATGTATTATTGCCTGCCATGGTCCAGGCCGGATGCCTTGGTACGGAGCCGGTACCGGATAACATGATATTTGTCCGGTACATCAAATACGACTCAAGTAACCATAACCAATGCTTCGAAATGATCAAGTTACATTTTTTGGCATTTTATGGCTATTAAACTGGAATTCCGCAAGTCGTGCTTGTATTATTGCCTGCCATGGTCCAGGCCGGACACCTTGGTACGAAGCCGGTACCGGGTCACATGATATTTTTCAGGGACATTAAATATGACCCAAGGAACCATAACCAACGCTTCGAAATGATCAAGTTACATTTTATGGCATTATGGCAATTAAACTGGAATTCCGTCAGTCGTGGATGTATTATCGCCTGCCATGGTCTAGGCCGGACGCCTTGATACGGAGTCGGTACCGGATCGCATGATATTAGTCGGGGATATCTAATACCCAAGAAACCATAACCAACACTTCGAAAGGATCAAGTTACATTTTTTGGCATTTTATGGCAATTAAACTAGAATTCCGCCAACTCGTGCCTGCATTATCGCCTTCCATGGTCCAGGCCGGACGCCTTGGTACGTATCTGGTACCGAATCACATGATATTTATCCGGGACATCAAATACAACCCAAGGATTCATAACCAACGCTTCGAAATTAACAAGTTACATTTTTTGGAATTTTATGGTAATTTAACTTGAATTCTGCCTGTCGTGCCTGTATTATTGCCTGCCATAGTCCAGGACGGACACCTTGGTACGGAGCCGGCACCGGATCACATGATATTTCTCCGGAACATCAAATACGTCCCAAGGAACCATAACCAACGTTTCGAAATGATCAAGTTACATTTTTTGGGCATTTTATGACAATTAAACTTGAATTCCGCCAAGTCGTGCCGACATTATCGCCTTCCATGGTCCAGGCCGGACGCCTTGGTACGTAGCTGGTACCAAATCGCATGATATATTTCTGGGACATCAAATACAACACAAGGAGACATAACCAACTCTTCAAAATGATCAAGTTACACTTTTTGGCATTTTATGGCAATTAAACTGGAATTATGAAAGTCGTGCATGTATTATCGCCTACCATGGTCCAGGCCGGACGCCTTGGTACGTAGCTGTTACCAAATCGCATGATATATTTCTGGGACATCAAATACAACACAAGGAGACATAACCAACTCTTCAAAATGATCAAGTTACACTTTTTGGCATTTTATGGCAATTAAACTGGAATTATGAAAGTCGTGCTTGTATTATCATCTACCATAGTCCAGGCCGGATGCCTTGGTATGGAGCCTGTACCGGATCACACGATATTTGTCCGAGAAATCAAATAAGACCCAATGAACCATAACAAACGCTTCGAAATAATCAAGTTACATTTTTTGGCACTTTATGGCAATTAAACTTGAATTGCGCTAGTCATGCATGTATTATCGCCTACCATGGTCCAGGCCGGACGCCTTGGTACGGAGCCGGTACCAGATCACATGATAATTGTCCGGGAGATTAAATACAACCCAAGGAACCATAACCAACACTTCGAAATGATCAAGTTACATTTTTTGGACTATTATGGCAATTAAATTGGAATTCCGCCAGTCGTGTCTGCATTATCGCCTGCCATGGTCCAGGCCAGAGGCCTTGGTACGGAGCCGGTACCGGATCGCATGATATTTTTTCGGGACATCAAATACGACCCAAGGAACCATAACCACCGCTTCGAAATGATTAAGTTATATTTTTGGCAAAATATTGCAATTAAACTGGAATTTCGCCAGTCGTGCCCGTATTATCGCCTACCATGGTCCAGGCCGGAGGCCTTGGTACGGAGCCGGTACCGGATCGCATGATATTTTTTCGGGACATCAAATACGACCCAAGGAACCATAACCAACGCTTCGAAATGATCAAGTTACATTTTTTGGCATTTTATGTCAATTAAACTGGAATTCCGCAAGTCGTGCATGTATTATCGCCTGCCATGGTCCAGGACGGACGCCTTGGTACAGAGACGATACCGGATCGTATGATATTTGTTCGGGACATCAAATACGACCCAAGGAACCATAACAAACACATCGAAATGATCAAGTTACATTTCTTTGGCATTTTATGGAAATTAAATTGGAATTCCGCCAGTCGTGCCTCTATTATCGCTTGCCATGATCCAGGCTTGAGGACTTGGTACGGAGCCGGTACCGGATCACATGATATTTTTTCGGGACATCAAGTACGACCCAAGGAACCACAACCAACGCTTTGAAATGATCAAGTTAGCTTTTTGGCATTTTATGGAAATTAAATTGGAATTCCGCCAGTCGTGCCCGTATTATCGCCTGCCATGGTCCAGGCCGGAGGCCTTAGAACGGAGCTGGTACCGGATCGCATGATATTTTTCCGGAACATCAAATACGACACAAGGAAACATAACCAATGCTTCGAAATGATCAAGTTACATTTTTTGGCATTTTATTTCAATTAAACTGGAGTTCTACAAGTCATGCATGTATTATCGCCTGCCATAGTCTAGGCCGGACGCCTTGGTACAAAGCCGGTACTGGATCGCATGATATTTTTTCAGGACATCAAATATGACCCAAGGAACCATAAAAGACGCTTCGAAATGATCAAGTTACATTTTTTGGCATTTTATAGCAATTAAACTGGAATTCCGCCAGTCGTGCATGTATTATCGCCTGCCATGGTCTAGGCCGGACGCCTTGGTACGGAGCCGGTACCAGATCGTATGATATTTTTCCGGGACATCAAATACGACCCAAGGAACCATAGCCAACGCTTTGAAATGATCAAGTTACATTTTTTGACATTTTATGGCAATTAAACTGGAATTCCGCAAGTCGTGCCTGTATTATCACCTGCCATGGTTTAGGCCGGACGCCTTGGTATGGAGCCGCTATCGGATAGCATTATACTTGTACGGGACATAAAATACGTCCCAAGTAACCATAACCAATGCTTCGAAATGATCAAGTTACATTTTTAGGCATTTTATGGTAATTAAACTAGAATTCCGAAGGTCGTGCCTGTATTATCGCCATCCATGGTCCAGGCCGGACGCCTTGGTGTGGAGCATGTACCGGATCACATGATATTTTTTCGGGAGATCAAATACAACCCAAGGAGCCATAACCAACTCTTCGAAATGATCAAGTTACATTTTTGGCATTTTATGGCAATTACACTGGAATTCTGCAAGTCGTGCCTGTATTATCGTCTGCCATGGTCCAGGCCGGACGCCTTGGTACGGAGCCAGTACTGGATCACATGATATTTGTCCGGGACATCAAATACGACCCAAGGAACCATAACAAACGCTTCGAAATGATCAAGTTATAATTTTTGGCATTTTATGTAAATTAAACTGGAATTGCGCCAGTTGTGCCTTTATTATCGCCTGCCATGGTCCAGGCCGGGCGCTTTGGTATGGAGCCGGTACCAGATCGCATGATATTTGTTCGATACATTAAATAAGAACCAAGGAACCATAACCAACACTTTGAAATGATTAAGTTACATTTTTTGGAGTTTTATGGCTATTAAATTTAAATTCCGCCAGTCGTGCCTCTATTATCGCTTGCCATGGTCCAGGCCAAAGGCCTTGGTACGGAGCAGGTACCAGATCACATGATATTTTTTCGGGACATCAAATACGACCCAAGGAACCATAACCAATGCTTCGAAATGATCAATTTACATTTTTTGGCATTTAATGGAAATTAAACTGGAATTCCGCAACTCCTGCATGTGATCCGGTACTGGCTACGTACCAAGGCGTCCGGTCAGGACCATGGAACGCGATAATACACGCACGACTGGCGGAATTCCAGTTTAATTGCCATAAAATTCAAAAAAATGTAACTTGATTATTTTGAAGCATTGGTTATGGTTCCTTGGGTCGTATTTGATGTCCCGGACCAAGGCGGAATTCCAGTTTAATTGCCATAAAATTCAAAAAAATGTAACTTGATTATTTTGAAGCATTGGTTAGGCACGACTGGCGGAATTCCAGTTTAATTGCCATAAAATGCCAAAAAATCTAACTTGATCGTTTCGAAGCATTGGTTATGGTTACGGAGGTCGTATATAATGTCCCAGATAAATATCATGCGATTCGGTACTGGTTTCGTATGAATGCGTCCGCCCTGGACCATGGAAGGCGATAATACAAGCACGGTTGGCTGAATTCTAGTTTAATTGCCATAAAATGCCAAAAAATGTAACTTGATCACTTTGAAGCATTGGTTATGGTTCCTAAGATCATACTTGATGTCCCGGAAAAATATCATGCGATCTGCTACCGGCTCCATACCAACACATCCGGCCTGGACCATGGCAGGCGATAATACAGGCACGACTGGCGGAATTACAATTTAATTCCCATAAAATGCCAACAAATGTAACTTGATCATTTCGAAGCGCTGGTTATGGTTCCTTGGGTCGTATTTGATGTCCCAAACAAATATCATGCGATCCAGTACTGGCTCCACACCAAGGCGTCTGGCCTGGACCATGGCAGACGATAATACAGGCATGACTGGCAGAATTCCAGTTTAATTGCCAAAAAATGCCAAAAAATGTAACTTGATCCGTTTGAAGCGTTGGTTATGGTTCCTTGGGTTGTATTTGATGTCCCGGAAAAATATAATGTGATCCGGTACCGGCTCCGTACCAAGGCGTCCGGCCTGAACCATGGGAGACAATAATATAGGCACGACTGGCGGAATTCCAGTTTAATTGCCATAGAATGCCAAAAAATGTAACTTGATCATTTCAAAGCGTTCGTTATGGTTCCTTGGGTCGTATTTTCTGTCCCGGACAAATATCATGTGATCCGGTACCGACACCGTACCAAGCTGTCCGGCCTAGACCATGGCAGGCGATAATCCAGGCACGACTGGAAGAATTCCAGTTTAATTGCCCCAAAATGCTAAAAAATGTAATTTGATCATTTCGAAGCATTGGTTGTGGTTCCTTGGGTCGTATTTGATGTCCTAGACAAAGATCATGCGATCCGGTACCGGTTCCGTACCAAGGCGTCTGGCTTGAACCATGGCAGACAATAATATAGGCACGACTGGCGGAGTTCCAGTTTAATTGCCATAAAATGCCAAAAATTTTAAATTGATCATTTCGAACCGTTGGTTATTGTTCCTTGGGTCGTATTTGATGTCCCGGACAAATATCATGCTATCCGGTACCGGCTCTGTACCAAGGCGTCCGGCCTGGACCATGGCAGGCGATTATATAGGCACGACTAGCGGAATTCCAGTTTCATTGTCATAAAATGCCAAAAAATGTAACTTGATCATTTCTAAGTATTGGTTATGGTTACTAAGGTCGTATTTGATGTCCCGAACAAAAATCATGCGATCCGGTACCGGCTCCGTACCTAGGCGTCCGGCCTGGACCGTAGAAGGCGATGATACAGGCAAGATTGGCGGAATCCCAGTTTAATTGCAATAAAATGCCAAAAAATGTAACTTGAATATTTCGAAGGCGTTGGTTATGGTTCCTTGGGTCGTATTTGATGTCCCGGACAAATATCATGTTATCCAGAACCGGCTCCGTACCAAGGCTTCTGGCCTGGACCATGGCAGGCGATAATACAGGCACGATTGGTGGAATTCCAGTTTAATTTCCATAAAATGCCAAAAAATGTAACTTTATCATTTCGGAGCATTGGTTATGGTTTCTTGGGTCGTATTTGATATCCCGGAAAAATATCACGTTAGCCGGTACCGGCTCCGTACCATGGCGTCAGGCCTGGACCATGGCAGGCGATAATACAAGCACGACTGGCGGAATTCCCGTTTCATTGTCATAAAATGCCAAAAAATGTAACTTGATCATTTCGAAGCGTTGGTTATGGTGCCTAAGAACGTATTTGATGCCCCGCACAAATATCATGCGATCTGGTACCGGATCCATACCAACGCATCCGGCCTGGACCATGGCAGGCGATAATACAGGCACGACTAGCGGAATTCCAATTTAATTGCCATAAAATGCCAAAAATTGTAACTTGATCATTTCGAAGCCTTAGTTATGGTTCCGTGGGTCTTATTTGCTGTACTGAACAAATATCATGCGATCCGGTATCGGCTTCGTACCAAGGCGTGCGGCTTGGACCATGGCAGGCGATAATACAGGCACGACTAGCGGAATTCTAGTTTAATTGCCATAAAATGGCAAAAAATGTAACTTGATCATTTCGAAGCATTGGTTGTGGTTCCTTGAGTCGTATTTGATTTCCCGTAAAAATATCATCCAATCCGGTACCGGCTCCGCACCAATACGTCCGGCCTGGACCATGGCAGGCGATAATACAGGCACGACTGGCGGAATTCTAGTTTAATTTCCAAAAACTTGCCAAAAAATGTAACTTGATCATTTCTAAGCGTTGGTTATGGTTCCTTGGGTCATATTTGATGTCCCGGAGAAATATCATATGATCGGGTACCGGCTCCGTACCAAAGCGTCCGGCCTGGACCATGGTACGCGATAATACTGGGATGACTGGCAGAATTCCAGTTTAATTGCCACAAAATGCTAAAAAATGTAACTTGATCATTTCGAAGCGTTGGTTATGGTTCCTTGGGTCGTGTTTGATGTCCTGTACAAATATCATGCAATCCGATACCGGCTCTGTACCAAGGCGTCCGGCCTAGACCATGGCAGGCGATAATACAGGCACGACTAGCGGAATTCCAGTTTAATTGCCAAAAATGCCAAAAAATCTAACTTGATAATTTTGAACCGCTGGTTATGGTTCCTTGGGTCATATTAGATGTCCCAAACAAATATCATGCGATCCAGTACCGACTCCGTACCAAGGCGTCTGGCCTGGACCATTGCAGGAGATAATACAGGCACGACTGGGGGAATTCCAGTTTAATTGCCATAAAATGCCAAAAAATGTAACTTGATCATTTTGAAGCGTTGGTTATGGTTCCTTGGGTCGTATTTGATGTTCCGGAAAAATATAATGTGATCCGGTACCGGCTCCGTACCAAGGCGTCCGGCCCGAACCATGGCAGACAATAATATAGGCACGACTGGCGGAATTCCAGTTTAATTGCCATAAAATGCCAAAAAATGTAACTTGATCATTTCGAAGTGTTCGTTATGGTTTCTTGCGTCGTATTTGCTGTCCCGGACAAATATCATGCGATCCGGTACCGGCACCGTACCAAGGCGTCCAGCCTGGACCATGGTAGGAGATAATACTGGCACGACTGGCAGAATTCCAGTTTAATTGCCACAAAATGCTAAAAAATGTAACTTGATCATTTTGAAGCGTTGGTTATGGTTCCTTGGGTCGTGTTTGATGTCCCGGAGAAACATCATGTGATAGGGTACCGGCTCATTACCAAGGCGTCTAGCCTAGACCATGGCAGGCGATAATACCAGCACGACTGGCGGAATTCCTGTTTAATTGCCACAAAACGCCAAAAAATGTAACTTAATCATTTTGAAGCGTTGGTTATGGTTCCTTGGGTCGTAATTTCTATCCCGGACAAATATCATGCGATTCAGAACCGGCTCCGTACCAAGGCGTCTGGCTTGGACTATGGCAGGCGATAATACAGGCACGACTGGAGGAATTCAAATTTAATTTCCATAAAATGCAAAGAAATGTAACTTGATCATTTAGAAGCATTGTTTATGGTTCCTTGGGTCGTATTTTCTATCCCGGACAAATATCATGCGATTCAGAACCGGCTCCGTACCAAGGCATCCGACCTGGACTATGGCAGGCGATAATACAGGCACGACTGGCGAAATTCCATTTTAATTGCCATAGAATGCCAAAAAATGTAACTTGAAGATTTCGAAGTGTTGGTTATTGTTCCTTGGGTCGTATATGATGTCTCGGACAAATATTATGCAATCCGGTACCGGCTCCGTACCAAGAAGTCCAACCTGGACCATGGCAGGCGATAATACAGGCACAACTGGCGGAATTTCAGTTTAACTACTATAAAATGCCAAAAAATGTAACTTGATCACTTCGAAGCGTTGGTTATGGTTCCTTGGGTCGTATATTATGTCCCCAAAAAATATCATGCGACCCGGTACCGGCTGTGTATCAAGGCGTCCGGTCTGGACCATGGGACGCGATAATATAGGCACGACTGGAGAAATTCCAGTTTAATTGGCATAAAATGCCAAAAATGTAACTTGATCATTTCGAAGCATTGGTTGTTGTTACTTGGGTCGTATTTGATGTCCCGTACAAATATCATGTGATCCAGTACCGGCTTCGTACCAAGGAGTCCGGCCTGGACCATGTAAGGCGATAATACAGGCACGACTGACGGAAATCCAGTTTAATTGCCACAAAATGCAAAAAATGTAACTTGATCATTTCGAAGCACTGGTTATGGTTCCTTGGGTCATATTTGATGTCTCGGACAAATATCATGCGATCTGGTACTGGCTCCATATCAAGACGTCCAGCATGGAACATGAAAGGTGATAATACAGGCACGACGGCGTAATTTCAGTTTAATTACTATAAAATGCCAAAAAATGAAACTCGATCATTCCGAACTGTTGGTTATGGTTCCTTGGGTCGTATTTGATGTCCTAAAAAAATATCATGAGATCCGGTACCGGCTCCATACCAAGACTGAACCATGGTAGGCAATAATACAGGCACGACTAGCGGAATTCCAGTTTAATTTCCATAAAATTCCAAAAAATGTAACTTGATAATTTTGAAGTGTTGGTTATGGTTCCTTGGGTCGTATTTGATGTCCCGGACAAATATATTGCGATCCGGTATCGGCACCGTACCAAGACGTTCGGCCTGGACCATGGCAGGCGATAATATAGGCAGGACTGACAGAATTCTAGGAGAAAGATTCATCAGACTAAGATTTTGATCCTAGGAGAAAGTTCATCAGACTAGGTTTTCTATCTTAGGAGAAAGATTCATCAGACTAAGATTTCTATCCTAGGAGAAAGATTCATCAGACTAGGGTTTTTATTATTATCTTAGGAGAAAAATTCATCAGACTAAGATTTTGATCCTAGGAGAAAATTCATCGGACTAGGTCTCTTGTTTTTTTTTTTTTGTATCTTAGGAGAAAGATTCATCAGACTAAAAATTTGATTTTTTTTTGGTTATCTTAGGAGAAAGATTCATCAGAATAAGATTTTATTCATCAGACTAAGATTT
>ML347922.1:0-22241 GCA_005239505.1 Nicotiana paniculata | reverse complement strand
CTCTTCTCTAATGTTGTGAAATCTTTAATTTGTAGACTCTTGAAGTCTTCATCATCCCTTTTCCAAATGTCTTCAAAATTCAGGCTTTTTTCTTTGAACGATTGGTCTTTGTAGATGTGGTTTGGCTGGCCTGCTTTTGTTTAGCAAGTCTCATCGGAAGTCGCCTAATGATTGCTTCCTCGTTCACTCTACCATCCCAGCTCTTCTTCCTTGTACGAATCTTCCTGTTTTGTCCACTATGCATAGGTGATAAATCACCTTTCTTTGCTGTCTCTTGCCTCCATTTTTGAAGAATTTCATCTTCCTCTCCATCTTCATATAAGTATTTTCCAACGTTACCTGAATTTGGCCTATTTTGCAATGTGTCTTGTGCAATTAGCACGTTTTCATTGTGTTTAATTACCAACGCTGCCTTATTTTGACTATGTTGTGTGCCTTGCTGCTTATTGTTCGTCTTGTTCACACGACCAGTACTATCCACCTGCTTTGTATTGATAGATTTTAGGGGGTTATAACTTACCAGAGCATCAAGTAGGTTTTTATCCTCCAATGTGATCCTAGGTGTTGTACTAGCATGTTGTTGCTGTCCTCGAGTTACTGAAGTCACTGCTGCTCCTGTAGTGATTGCAAACTGTTGTTGTTGTCCAGTTTTGCTTACTACACCTGATGTATTATTATGGATAAAGGCGGGTGCATTGGAGTTAAGTTTGCTTGGAGTTGCACTAGCATTTTCCCTTGGTAGCGATAGTGAACCATATAAGTGCATGTCTTCACTATCACTCTCTTGTACAAGGTCATCAGTCGAACCTCCATTATATTCAATACCCCAGTCCTCATCATCATCATGATCACTCTGATCTGCCCAAAACTTGGATTTAATAACCATATCCCTCACGTTAGCTTTTTTAGCTTCACTGTTATTTCCCGTAGAGAGCATTAGTTGCCCAGATTCCACACCATGTTCACCACACGATTCCATGGTTTGTGTAGGAACTTCAAACACAGATTTGTTCAAAGTCACAATTGGTTATTTAACCATATTAGTGTGTGTTACCATATTGGTGTGCGTTGCCATTGCTGCCTGGGCCTCTTTAATAATCTGTTCCATACGTGGACTGGAGAATTGCAAGGTTGGGGTTGACGAGCTATGTGCGAGTTGTCTTGTATCTCCACGCATCAGTTCCAACTTCGTACCAAGCTGAAACGATTGCCTCAAATTTCCATCATGCTCCTTGACAAATTTTGTTACTCCCAGAATTTTTGTAACAGCTGCTGTAGAAAGATTTGTCCCAGCTGAGACGATTGCAGCAGCAGACTTTTCTGCTGTGACTAAAGCAGACTTATCAGCTGCATCGACCAAATTTTGCTGCTCTAAACCAGCTGCACTCTTAACACCTTTGCGCACCCTACTTCCATCACCAGCAACTGCTTGTGTTTCATCAGCCATCTGTTGCTCCTCATTGACATGCTCACCCTCATTCACCAAAGCATCAAAAGAGTTTGAAACTCCAATAGCCTTTGATGGTATAATTTGATTTTGCAGACTTGGAGTTTGCTTCTTGCTAGGTGATTTATTCACCCCTTTCCAGTGATTTTTAACAACTCCAGTAGCCTGTTGTCCCCCCTCTAATACATGAGAAACATTACTCACAAGTACTGCAGTTCCAGTAGCTAATTGCTCACCAGTGGCATTCGAGACACACTCATCATTCTCCAGCTGCATTCCATACCCTTTAACGGTTTGATACCCAGCCTCATCAATTTTTTGCCCAGCCTTATGGACACCTGCAGATGCAGGGCATGTAGCAGCCTCCAGATCTTTAGTAACATTATTACGAGCTGCTGCAACTGGAGCTATCACAGCACCATCAACATCTGCTATATGTTGCGAATTAGAAGTATATATTTGTTGACCAGTTCCCTTAGTATTTGAGACAGCAACTCGATCAGTTGTGGCATTCTCAGAAATCGCATGTTCCACTCGATTCTCAACAACTCCTTCATCCACATTCCCAGCATTAACAACCTGGTCAGACCCCTTCATCATCACTGTTTCACTAACCAAATTAAGTGCACTGGAGACTCTAGCTAGAGATCGATCAACTGGAATATCGGCACGATTTGATGCATTGGTTTTTTGTTGCCACTTAGCATTTAAATAGTCCCTAGCATCCCCTTGTAATTTTTCTACCTTGTTCATCTCCTCAACTAAAGCCAAAACTTCAGCAGGCAGAACACGTTCCTTATTAACAGTGTTATCGATCAAATTTTCTTCCTGTTGCATATCATCATTCGCCCTATTCCTTTTAATCAATGAACGACAATCTTCACCAGCATGTCCTTATCGTTTGAACACATTACAATATGATGGAAGATTATCAAATACAAACTCCTGTATATGCTCAAAAACCTTANTCGTTTGCACACATTACAATATGATGGAAGATTATCAAATACAAACTCCTGTATATGCTCAAAAACCTTACCAGATTTGTCGTCAATAAATTGTAACTTCATAATTTTGGGATGTTTGTCAAGGAGATCAAGAACTACCTTAACTCTAGATGTACTAGGTCTTTTACTAGATTGTGTGGCCTTTTCTATTGCAATAGGTTTTCCCACAGCTGATGCGATTGACAGTAAAGGTTTCTTGGCGAATAGGTTCGTCGGCAAATCTGGAAACGATACCCATGCCACTGTTTTTGACGTCTCAACCTTAGGATTGTAATCTTGAGTCCATGGGAATGTACGATATTGATGTTGTTGTCCTTTGTACTTTAAATAACCAACCTCCTTCAATAGAACTGTTACAAAATCGTCATAAACATCACAACGAATCAACAATTGTCGAAACGCGAGCAAGCCGATCAAACAGCAACCTTTAGTCCCAAACTGTGTTGGACTTAAATTTCGTAGTTCCGGCAAATCTGGCGCACCATATGAGAGCTTCATCACTACAGCTTGGTGAATACCTTCTTCAACTGCATATTCCTCCAGTTCCTTAAACGAAAATTGCATCATAAGCNTTTTTTTTTTTTTTTTTTTTTTTGGCAAATCCACTAGGCAAGCTGCCTAGGGCTAGTTTTATTAATAATAAACGAAAAAAAAAGAACCACATAAGAAGAGTACAAATAAAGGGGACAATAGCACCACTAGTGTTGCCTTTATGCCTTGACTGTATGGCTGCCTCATGTAGAGGATCATGGTGTAGCTGCCGGCAAAGTCTCACGAGGGCATATAATCTCATAGTCGCTTGGGTATTTTCCCAGAGGCATAAGTCCTAGGCAAACACTACTGGGATAAACCTTACCTTACTAATCCTATCAAGGCATAAAGTTGCCTCACCTACTAACATGCATGTAAAAAGAAAGAACTAGCTATGACTAGGTATTCTATGATCTTCACAGAGTTTATAACATACTCCGTGATGATATTACATAAAACAATGCTAATGTGATGGTAGAATAAGAATATGTATAAATAACAGCGATGATCACTTTTTTCTAATTTTATGAAGTCTTCAATTTGTAGACGCTTGTCTTCATCCTCGACTTTCTTCAAAATGTCTTCTAAATTCATGATTTATTTTTTGAATGGTTAGACTTTGTTGACGTAGTTGGAACAACCTGTTTTTGTTTGGCAACTCTCATCGGAAGTCGCCTTATGTTTGCATCTTCACTCACCTTGCCGTCCCAACTGTTTTTTCTTGTGTGGGTCTTCCTACTTTTTCCGCTATGCCTTGGTGATAAATCGCCTTTCCTTGCTTCTTCTATCCAACATTGGTTTAAAATATCTTCTTCCTCACCCTCTTCGTATGCATCTCTATCCACAATCACTGGAATTGGCATGTCTTGAGGAAAACCTTGTGTCACCAAGGAGTTTCCATCATGTTTACTAGCCAATATTTCCTTGTTTTGTTCTATGTTTTGCAATGTTCTCCTTATCCTTCTCACACGACCAGTGCTAGAAACAGTATGATTTAAAGACAGTACCTGATTGGAACTCACAATTGCATCCAAAAGCTTTCTCTCCTATAGAGATATACTTGGAAAGGTTGTCACAATTTGCTGCTGCATCGATTTTATTGTTACTGCTTTTCGATCATCTGTAGGACTAGCAGTTGAGATGTTTGGTTGTTGTTGTCCTAGAGTTAGTGCTGCTTCAAGTCGATCACAACTGGGAGCAGGATTTTCCACATTTTTCTGTTGCTGCTGCCCAGATTGCCTCACAACTGCCATGGCTTTGGCAATTGGAATCTGCTGCTGCCCCGGTTGTTCTAGTACTGGAAAATTAACTGATGGAGTACACGATAAAATCTGCTGCTGCTCAGGCTGTTTTTCTACTGGATGTTTTATTAAAGTTGAATCATTTGTATTACGTTGCTGCTTAGGTTTAGGGATAAAATCAGGAGCTTAATCATTAAGCCTTCTACTTGATCCTACCTTTGGACACGATGGTGAACCTACTGATAACATCTCCTCATCACCACTACACCTATCATCTCCATCATTAGAATCATCCGCAAAATCAACATCCCATTCTTCATCACCATCATATTCAGGATGGTCAGCCCATAGCTTAGATTTAATTGCCATTGCCCTCACATTTGCGTTAACAACTTCATTGTTATTTCCTGTGGACCAAACCAATTGTCCATGATCACCACCATGTTCTCCACAAGACTCCAACGATTGTGATGGTACTTCAAACACGGCAGTGTTCAACGTAACCAATGGTTGTTTAACCATATTAGTGTTTAGCATCATTGCACTCTGAGATTCTTTAATGATTTGTTGTACGTGGGGATTTGAAAAAAACAATGTAGGGATATTAGAGCTGTGAGCCTTACTCCTTAACTCCTCGACACAAATTTTCTTTGATATCTTCTGTCGAATACTCCCTTCCTTGGCGATAATACCTGCTTAGTAGGTGATTTTCTTCTTTTTCGCTGCTATTGCATGGAATCAGTTGTTTGTTCATCATATCATCTTTCAGTGTTGTTGAATCAAGTTGCCCATCATCCACAGTAGCCAGCACTTCAAAAACATTTGAGCTGGAAGCACAGTTCAAAGTTTTTGGTCGAACACCTACAACATTTTTCCTGGGCGATAATACCTGCTTAGTAGGTGATTTTCTAGAAGAAACTACGTTCCATTTTTCTCCTTTTTTTTTGTATCATCCCACATATTATCCAACTTCTCATCCCTATCCTCCACATCCTTATCCCATTCTCCTTATCTCCAGAAAACTGGGCTTCTTCCTCACGATTCACCACTGGTGTTGTCAATTCCCCAGTGTTTTGTACATCTGTTACTTGTACAATTGCTTCCATTCTATTTCCACATTGAGCACTACCATCAGCATGAATAATAGTGGCCTTTGAACCTGTATATGTTGCACCCTCAACCACTTCTCTATCTCCATGTTCCAATGTTTTTGATAAAACACCAGCTGCACTGTTATTGATAGATAACTTATCATACGCTGACACAATTGGATTTACTACATTATAAATCCTTGGTAAAGCTTGTCTGGCAGGGATATCACGTGTAGGTTTAGGAGGGCCCTTATCAATCATTAAACCATCACCTACAACATTACCAATTGTTGCTCGATTGAGCAATTGATCATTGCTCGAATTATCAGTGTATTTTCCTCCTTCCTTTTGTAAAAACTGTTGTTCGATCAGATTTTCCTTTGCTACTGCTTCTATTAGTTTACCATCTGAATCTTCTATTTCCTTAGCTCCATGTTCAGCTCTTTTAGTATTTAGATAATCTCTAGCATCTCCTTGCATCTGCTCAGTTATGGTTACATCTATAACTGGCAGATTTCTCTCAACTGTTGCACCTGTTTTTGTCATCTCCTCTACACCTTGTTCTTTCAACGATCGACATATTTTATCATCATGTCCTCGATGCTTGCAATATGTGCAATACTTTGGAAGATTATCATATACAGCTTCCTGATAATGCACGATTGTTTTACTTGTTGCTTTGTCGACCATCAAAATTTTAACCTTGTTAGGATGTTTATCCAAAAGATCTAGGATTACCTTGACTCTAGCCGCGCTAGGTCGTGTTCTTTCTTGCGTCGCCTTGTCCACAGCAAGAGTTTTACCAACAGCTGAAGCAATAGACATCAACGATCTCTTGGCGAAAAAGTTAGGCGGCAGACCTGGAAAAGAAATCCAGACGACTGCCATGGAAGTTTCCTCCTTTGGATTGAATTCTAACGTCCATGGGAATGTTCTAAAAAATAATTCATCACCTTTAGCCTTGACATAACAAGTTGATCGTGATAAAAACATAACATACTCGTTATATAGATCAAATCTAATTAAAAGATGGCGAAATTCCAGCAGTCCTATATTGCAGCGACCTTGAATATCGAATTGCGACGAAAAAACTTTTCTAAACTCATGGATCAGGTTTACCATATGAGAACTTCATTATAACAGCTTGATGCAATCCTTCCTCTATTGTGAATTGTTTGATCTCATCCATTGAGAACTCTATTGTTGGATCTCCATGCACGATAGTCTCTAGAATCAACTCCAACTTCGACGCACCAGTTGGTTTTGGTTGAATTTGTGCAGCATATGACTGTTTTTGATTAGTGTTTGTTAGGGATTCAGTTGTGTTTTGATTTATCTCTCACACATCCAAATACTGGGGAGNTAGTACAAATAAGGGGGACAATAGCACCAATAGTGTCGCCTCTATGCCTTGGCTATATAATCACTCCTCTGCGCCTCACCATGCCCTATATGGAAGCCTCATGTAGAGGATCATGGTGTAGCTTCCGGCAAAGTCTCACGAGGGCATATAATCTCATAGCCGCTTGGGTATTTTCCAAAGGCATATGGTCTGGGCATACACTATTGGGTTAAACCATACCTTACTAATCCTATCGAGGCATAAAATAGCCTCACCTACTAACATGCGTGTAAAAATAAAGAACTAGCTAGAACTAGGTACTGTATGATCATCACAGAGTTTATAACATACTCTGTGATGACATTACATAAAATTATGCTAATGTGATGGTAGAATAAAAATATGTAGAAATAACAATGATGCTTAGTATTCTCTAGTTTTGTGTAGTCTTCAACTTGTATTCGTTTGTCTTCCTCCTCAACCTTCTTCAAAATATCTTCAAACTTCATGATTTCTTTTTTGAACGATTGGACTTTGTTGACGTAGTTGGAAAAACCTGCTTTTGTTTGGCAACTCTCATTGGGAGTCGCCTTACGTTTGCATCTTCACTCATCCTACCATCCCAACTTTTTTCTCTTTTATGTGTCTTTTTTCTTTTGCCGCTATGCATAGGTGATAGATCCGCTTTTCTTGCTGCCTCTACCTGGCATTGATTTAAATTGTCTTCTTCCTCACCCTGTTCATATGTATCTCTGCCCACAATCACTGGTTTTGGCAAGTCTTGAGGAAGTTCTTGAGTTACCAAAGCATTCCCATCATGTTTACGAACCAACGTTACCTTGTTTCGTTGTTGTGTTATACCTTGCACTTTGTCCTTACTTTTACTCACTTGCCCAGAGCTTAAAGTAGTAATATTTGTAGATTTAATAGGAGTTGGACTTACCAGTGCATCCAAGAGTTGCCTCTCCTCTAGTGAAATACTTGGAGTGATTGTCACAACTTGCTGCTGCCCAGTTTTTGCTGTTACTGTTGGTGCTCGGCCATCATTTACACTTTCTGTATTTTTTGTACTTAATTTATGTTGCACTGCCTCCATACATGGACTGGTTGGATCACTTAGCTGCTGCCCATCTCTTAACGTTATTGTCTTTCCTTCACCAGTGAGAATAGCATCTGGACCAAGCTGATTTGTAGAAGTTGCTGCAGTTTGATTCAATCTTCCTGTAGGTGAGTTTCTAGGGATAAATACTGGCGCATGGATATTTAAATTGCTCTTGGGACTCACTGTTGTTGCCCCAAATTTTTTTGTCATTGCTGGAGCTTGAAGATCTTAACCTACACTGTCCAAAGCAGTCTCATGATCAGCTTCTTCAGACGAGTACCCATCAAAACAATCTCCCCAATCCTCGTCATCATCCTATTCACGTTGTTCAGCCCAAAACTTAGATTTAATAGCCATCCCTCTCACGTTATTTTGGATTACATCGTTGTTATTTCCTGTGGGAATCATCATCTGCCCAGATTCACCACCATGCTCACCAAATGATTTTAGCGATTGAGAAGGGACATCCTGCATTGATGTGTTCAAAGTGACCAGTGGTTGCTTGATCATAGGATTTGCACTCATCATCATTGCAATTTGAGTGTCCTTGATGATTTTCACTACTTGAGGACTAGAAAAATGCATCTTATGATTGCGATCTTCCTTGACTACATCTTCTAAGTCAGTAATCGTGTCATTGCGTCGAACAACCAAGTCTAAATTACCACTGTCTTGTTCTCGTTTGCTACTGCTGGAAACTGGAAAAGATTTCTGCTGCTCATGATGAACCTACTGTTTTTCATTACCAACATCTTCCAGAACTTGTTCGTTCATCAAAGTATCAAACGAGTTAGAAACAGTAACATTTTTTGCTGCGCTAGTCTGAGTTTTGTGAGCTGAAACATTGTGTTTGCTATGTGTATACTGTGTACGATTTACCACTGCCCAATCTCTTGTTTTTGACTGATCCCAAACTTGAAGATCAGCCATTGTACCTGATGACTTTTCAATTAAATCAGCACGAGCAGTACTAGGTTTAACCCCAGTAACAGCTCGATCACCACTTGCAATCAATGCAGCAGCAGCCTCCAAATTTGAACATTCAGCAGGTCCATGATCTCCAGCTAGTGCATCAGTAGATTTTAAAAGCCATGTAACAGCATGTTCATCTCCATCTGATGCTTTATTAATTGTCTTTGAACATGTATCAACTGCACCCTCCAAAGCTTCAGTAGCTACATGTTCTTGCACCTGATTATTCACATCTTTAGCATTAAAGTCAGCTAGTTTTTTAGGTGATTCATCAGTTGCATCAGAAAGACGACGATCGAGCTTATCATAAGCTTGCACAATTGGATTCATAGCATTGAAAATCCGCGCTAAGGTTGTACTAGCAGGAACATCACGTGTAGGTTTTGGTGGACCCTTATCGATCTTTGCGGCATCATTAGCGTAAATTGCAACATCTGATGTCTTAACTGAATTTGCAGCATACTCATGAGCCCCCTGATGTGATTTTGAAACCCGTGTAGCATCTGTATGATTAATCTGCTCACCATCCCTTCCTTCACCTTCTTTCAAAGCCCTCTTCTCATTCAAAACATCACAAAGATCAAAGGCACCAACTGGAACAGAATGCACAACACCAACAGTCCCAGTTAAACTAGGATTAGAATTGTCCTTCTCTTTTGTTGAGCCTAACTCTAATACGTGTGAAACCCTGCCTGTTCCAACATCAACCAAGCTCCCTGTAGATTTAGCAATCTCCAACTTTTGTTGTTTCTTTGAATTAAAAAAATCCCTCGCATCACCTCGTAATTTTTCAACAGATTGAACGTCTTGGTCGACCTCGTCATTAACATGTTGGGCTGCTGCGAATGTTTTTCTTTGTAACAGACGACAGTCTATCTCCTCGTGGCCTTGGCGCTTACAATTGCAACAGTATGATGGCAGATTATCATACATAATTTCCTGGAACTCCTCTGTAATCTTACCAGTTATGGCATCGACATGTTGAAGTCCCACGTTTTCAGGCAATTTTTCAATTAAATCCACGATCAATTTCACTCTAGCTGTGATTGGACGAGATCTTACTTGTGTTGCCTTATCAATTGCTATAGGTTTATCCACAGCAGTTGCAATAGACAGTAAAGCCTTACGTGCAAACAGTTCAGGCGACAAATTCGGCAAGGAAATCCAAACAGCAGCCTTAGAGGTTTCTTCCTTAGGATTATAACCAACACTCCATGGAAAAACTCTATAATGATGAAGTTTTCCATTTTGTTGAAAGTAATTCACTGCTCTTTCTAAACAAAAGACAAAATCTTCATATTGATCACAACGAATTAAAATTTGTCACTGGGCCAATGAACCTATCAAGCAATTACCTTTGATACCAATCGTTTTCGGCAGAATATTCCTCAAAACTTGCAAATCTGGTGCACCTGTGGACAGTTTAATCACCAGTACCTGGTGTAATCCTTCTTCTTTTGCGAAATCTTCACGCTCGTCCATTGAAAACTGTATCGTAGGCACTCTGTGAATATATTCAATGGGCTTCAATTTCGTTTTTGTAAAATTTGCGGCAGATTGGTTTGGATTCAACCTTGATGCATATAGTTGTTTTGGATTGTTGTTTGTTGTTGTATCGTTAGCTTTTTGGTTCACCTCTCCCACATCCAAAGGCTGGGGAGAGATTGCAGCAGCCATGGCTGCCGCAATAATACTAGTATTATCTGAGATGATTAAAAATAGAACTAGCCTACGTAAGTGATGATATAAACCATGTAACACATGTATCCGGTGATGAGGAACCTTATTCCTTGTAGTGCATATCCAAGTTTCTCCCGTTGAGTAGTCCATGAAGAATTGTATTCGTGATCCATTCCAGTGTGCTCCATGCTGAAACAATTTGCCAATCTCCAGTGTGTGCCATTTCCATGTTCCTGCCTCATATACCATGTGGTGTTTGGTTCCAGTTTTGGGTGCATTCCTCGGTGTATTTGTTAGTTGCCTGGTCTTGTGATCTTCCTTATAGAGATTATATGATTTCCTTGAGCGAGTGTTTGCCCATTTTTCCTTGTTCCATCCCGTATCCCTCCTCCAGTTGAGGCATTGCTGGACCAAAGTTATTCCATCTAGGTGTAGTTTGCCTCCAAAGTCGTGTGCTATCCCTTCACTTCCTGCTGATCTCCTAGCATTGGGTGACATATCACTTGACATAAAACACTGCTGCATCAAGGAATAGGCCCATGGTGCCCCAGATTTTCCTTTAATGCCATGTCAATTCCTTTGAACTATAATGTCACCATTTGTCCCTTTCTAGTTGTTGGTTCTCATGTTCATACCTACCACTTTTCCTTCTTCAAGGGGATGAGTACCAAGTACTAATACCACCCATAGAAGTCGTAGTGGGTGTAGGATATGAACGCAAAGAATCCTGCAAAAAAAAAAGAACACAAGGTTAGTTCAAACAACTTGTTCACCATGCACTCCTCTCTAAAGATTTGTACATGGTGAACCAGTGAAGTCTCCTTATACCTACACCAACTTTCTTCGTAACTTCTCAATTTCTTGCTACTTTTACTCTTATGTAAGGACACTGGGATTTATCTTCATTAATAATCCGTCTCCCTTGTGGATAAGATGCCAAAAGTGATGACATCCAATTTCTCCAATATCAAGAGCATAGTTAGCAAGATGGTCCGCCAATTTATTTCCTTCCCTAACTGAGTGTGACACCTTATAATTTCTCCCCATTCTCAACTTCCTTATCTCCTCAATTTTCTCTATTATATTCCATCGGGGCTTCCAGGTACCTTCTAATACATTTAGTAGTAGCATAGAGTCCGTTTGAAAACAAACTTGCCTATAGTCGAGACTCCTACACAACTTCATTGCCTCCAGTAATGCATATGCCTCAGCCATGGTGTTTGTGCCTTCATCAATCTCTTTACCAAATGCATAAGCTAGATCTCCTGTTTCGCTTCTAATACAAAAGCCTATCGAACTCCTGCCTGGGTTACCCCTAGAAGCACCATCCGTATTAACCTTCACCCACCCTTTCATTGGAAAGTCCCACAATACCTTATTATACTTCAGCATTGGTGTATAATTATCCAGCATTTTTAGCAAATCTTCCCATTTGTGCGGAATGTGCATCAAACCTGGTTTCCTCACACTTACCAAGGCTTGAAGTGATGAGGAAGCTTGGTAAATTACCCTGCTAATTGAGACTGCTTCCCCATATTTAATACTATTTCTTCTTTTCCATAACTCCAAAACGATACAAAATGGTAGACCTTGCATGATTGGCTTAATCCTATATGTTACATTGGCATTCCAGCATTTTGTAGTGGCTTGGTGCATTGTTAACCCTTCCAATCTAATTCCAGCACTCGACAAGAAATATTTCCACACTATCTTGGCAGCTTGTGAAGTAAAGAACAAGTGGATTAAGGACTCTTGTTTTGGCTCCCTGCAACACCAACATTTGGAGGGCATACAATACCCCAATCTCCTCATAAAGTCATCAAGTGGCAACATGGCTCCCCACACCTTCCACATGAAAAAAGCAATCTTAAAGGGTAGACCTTTAATCCACATCATTTTGTATGCAATACTTGGATGATTTCTTCTCCGTAAATACTCCCATGCTGACCTTACACTAAATTGTCCTCTTGTTTCTAGCGACCAGTAGGGGGTATCTATAGTGTTTCCCATAACTGGAGGCTTTACCTTCTCCAATATATGCACAACATATTCTTCAGGTAATGCCTCACTAAGCCTATCCACATCCCATCCATTTCCCTCCACCACATCATATACATTATGTATAGTCTCATCAATTCTGAAATCATGAGGAACAATGAAGTACAAAGCTTCCAACCCTGTCCAGTTATCATACCAAAAGAGAGATGATCCCATTTTTGGTTGCCATACAATTTGATGGTCAATCGCATCCCTACATTCTAACATTTTCTTCCAAATGTGTGACCCTTCTTTCCATGGTACAATCACCGCATTAAACTTCTTACAATATTTTTGGCACATAAAGGAGCTCCATAGGCTTGGCTTTGTTCTAAAGTTCCACCATAACTTGCTAATTAAAGCCTTTGACACATCAAAAAATGATCTAAAACCAATACCCCTTTCTTCACACGGCATACACAAAGAGTTCCAAGATGCCCAATGCCTCGATGTACCTCCAATTGTACTACTCCAAAAAAATTGTGCAAATATCTTGTGAAGCTTATTGATTACATATTGTGGTGGGTTAAGTGCTGAGAGTAAGTGAATAGGCATACTTTGTAGAACATGAGCTATCAAAACTGCTCGACCTCCAATTGACAACAACTTTCCCTTCCACACTTGCAACTTATCCATAACTTTAGTAATTAGATCTTTGTAGTATTCCATCTTCCTTCTAGCATAGAAAATGGGGCACCCTAATTATGTGAAAGGAAACTCATTCCTTTGTATTCCAGTAGCTAATTCCACTTGTGCAATAACATCCATGTCTACAAGGTGATGCATGTATATAGCTGATTTCCCCTTATTCATCAATTTCCCAGAAGCCACCTCATATGCATTCAACACTTCAATTACCAACCTTAAAGATACTTCATCAGAACTGGAGAAAATGATAGTATTGTCGGCGTATGCCAAATGGTTAATTTTAGGACTCCATTTTGGCATGCCATAACCACGAAAATATGAATTCTTATTAAGAGAGTTTAGCCCCCTAGACAATGCTTCAGCCGCTAAAATAAACAAGGTAGGGGACACTAGATCACCTTGCTTAACACCCCTCGATGATTTAAAAAAACCATATGCCTGCCCGTTAATCAACACAGAATACCAATTGTTTGAAACAATTCCATACACCAAACATATGAACCTCTCTCCAAACCCCATCTTCCTTAAAACCTTTGTAAGAAACAACCATGAGATCCTATCATAAGCCTTACTCATATCAAGTTTAATAACTACATTAAGTCCTGATTTTGTTCGTAACCTAATGTCAGTTATTATTTCTTGTGTTAGTAACACATTTTCAACGATACTCCTTCC
Organism: Nicotiana paniculata; assembly: GCA_005239505.1. NCBI lineage: Eukaryota > Viridiplantae > Streptophyta > Magnoliopsida > Solanales > Solanaceae > Nicotiana > Nicotiana paniculata. The sequence goes on along the minus strand of ML347922.1, from coordinate 8,468 downwards.
TTTTACAAATCCAGATTGCTCCACAAATATAATGTTTGGGAGAAGATTTACTAATATTTCATGAACCACCCTTGATATGATCTTGTTTGAGAAATTACTCAAACTTATTGGTCTCAAATCTGAAAATGTAGACACCTCCTTCTTCTTTGGCAAGAGCACAAGGTTTGTATGAGTTATACACTTGGGAATTTCATGACCATTGAAAGTAGCCCTCACCATGTCAAAAATGTCATCCCCAATGATGTCCCGACAAGCATGATAAAAAATCCCTGAGAAACCATCCGGACCACTTGCACTATCGTTATTAAGACCATAGACAGCTTTCTTCACCTCCTCCTTTGTAGGTTGTTTCATCAACTCCTCATTTTGATCAATATTGATCAATGGAGGAATGTGATCAATGATTCTAAAATCAGATGGAACAGTTGTTTCTGAGAATTAATCTTTAAAGAAACACACTACCCCATTCGCAATTTCAGTCTCCTCTTCTACCCAATCACCCCCAACTGTTTTGAATCCTTTTCAGCTGGAGCCTTTTTCTCATTCCATTGACATGGGCATGGAAGAACTTTGTATTTCTATCTCCATCAATGAACCATTGCATTCCAGCCTTTTGTCTCCAAAAATCCTCCTCTATTGCCAAATATTTGACCATTTGGGCTTGCACTCTTTGTAATCTTTCCCTATTCTCTTGTGTTGGATAAGCCTCGAACTGAGCTTCATGCACAACTACCACATCTTCCAGACTAGATAACTTCTGAAATATATCCCCAAACGTTGCCTTACTACAAGAAGTTAGTGCTTTCTTAAGTTTCTTCAATTTGTTGTTGAAGATCACAAAAGGATTTGCACTAAAGTCTGCATGCCAATTATCCTTCACCACCTCTTTAAACGACTCATTTTTTATCCAGAAATTGAGGAACCTAAAATGTTTCTTGACAGGTTCAGCTTCTATATCATACTTCAATAACATGGGTCGGTGATCAGATCCATTTTTGGATAAGTGTACAACCTCAAGCCCTGGGAATGTTTGTTGAAACTCCAAGTTGCCTAAGCAACGATCAAGCCTTTTGAATATACAATCTTCATCTGCACGTCCATTCCACCATGTGTAAACACTGCCTTTGAACGCCAAATCTGACAAATTACATGAAGTTATACAATGCCTAAAGTCATCAATCTCGTTCAATGACACTGGCAATCCGCCATATTTTTCTTCCTCGTCCCAAATTACATTGAAGTCCCCACCTACTAACCATGGGATTTCCATATCCCTAGCCAAATTATATAATGAATCCCATAATTCTATTCTCTCTATTGGATCACACTTTGCATATACTAAGGTCAATACTAACTCCACATCAGTTTAAGTATTAATTAGCCTTAATGTAAGCTGCTGGACCATGTTATAGATAATTTTCACTTCAAAAACTTCATCTATGAACACCCAAATTTTGTTTGAAACGTTTGCAATTGCCTAAGCAAATCCAATTCTCCTTCTATATTTTTCCAACTTCTTTGCTTGTTTCATAGGCTCCATTAGTCCAATGAATTCAAAGTGATGTTGTTTATTCATTGTAACGAGTCTCTCAAAAGCTTGCATTGTCTTCACTGGCCTAATGTTCCAAATTAGGGCATCCATTAAATAATTGATTTAGAAAGAGTTCTCCTCGTTTGAACTCCAGTTGAAGGAAGATTAGAGACTTCTTCAACTGGATCTTTAGCTGCCCTCTTTTTCCCTTTAGTTCCTGATTTAACCTTGTCCAATAGCCTAGGAGATAAATCTCCTTGCCTAGCAACATTTCTGAAGTGTTGGGCAATGGATTCTTCATCAAGATCTTTGCCCAATGACTCTCCTTGCACATGAATTCCCTTATCTCCTTGTTCACCAATTATAACTTCACAATCTTGTCTTTCAGTCACTTGTGGATGACCAGTTTGTCTTTGTTGCTTCCCCACATTGCATGCCAATGGAACAGTGTTGCTTGTGTTTTCTATTGGTACATCTTTTGTTTGTTGTTTGCCTCAAATATCCACCCTTTCATCAATCATGTGAGTAGAACTCTTAGGATTGTCTTCAACTGTTCCTGTCCCACCCGGATCCCCTATATTGATATTAATGTCATTAGGGTTTACTGTAGCTCTACTAGGGTTTCCCTCCAAAAGTTTGGTATTCCCAAGATCAACACTATGACTCCTTACTACATCATCCACTCCTTCAAATTCTTTTGCAGTAGTATCCACCACCTTTCCTTGATTAATTTTGTTGGCATTGTCATCACCATTAACACTTTGTTCCTTTTCATATATATCACCTTCTGATTCTATATCATCTTGCATTCCATCTGGAATTTCTCCTTCTACTAAATCTGCGTCAATTTGATCCATCCATAATCTACCACCAGTCCATTTAACTCTCTCAGTTGATTGGAAAGTTTCATCACCTGTTTCAACTTCCTTATAGGCCATATTTTTCTGATTCCTTGCTAAATCTCTTTCTATCCTTGTCTCCTATGATGGAACCTCTCGAAAAGAAGTATTAGTAGGTACCACATTGCCAGCAAAAGCACGAGTGACCCATTGAGCGGTGGATTCTGTAATTCTTGGCTCCTCATTCCTTCTTTCTTTAGTATTAATATGTATCCCTTGTTGAATAGCCTCACTCCCAATGGACTTAGGATTCCCCTTCCGTCCAGTCTCCTCTAGATCCACTACCTGCCTATCTATTGTCCCAGGTGCATTAGGCTTGAAAGCTCGAGCTGTAACATTCAAATGTATCCCAGTAGAGGTAGGTTTATTGGTCGACTTAGCTGTCCCTTTCCCATTAACAGTAGGAGTGGGATTAGCATTGTTTTTTGCAACTACCAATTCATTGTTGGTCAACTTCTCACCATCAGTAACCTCCAATATTGCAAATTGGTTATTTGTGTGCACCTGTTGCTCTACATTAACAATTTGCTGTTGTTGTTGACCATTAAATTGCTTAACTGGAACAATTTCTTTCCCAACATTACCTTGATCCTCATTTTGCTTGTTACTTTTTTTACCTCTATTATCCCTCACCTCTTTCCATAGCTCCTTCCCTTTTCCATTAGTATTCCCAACTACTTTACCACTGGACAAGATCATTAAGGGACCTTATTGATTCCCAGTGGCTTGATTGGTAGCCATTCCTACATAGTTACCATCCACCTTCTCTACTTGTTTTTATTTTTCTTTGTTCTCCACCAACTCAGGATGAAGCCTCCAACATTCCATCACATCATGTCCTTGTAATTTGCATTCCCTAAAATACTTAGGCAAAATAATCATATTTGATGTTAACCTATTCAACTCTCACTTCGTTGTTAACTTCATTATGGATATCCATCCTAACTTTCTTAGGTAGGTCTGCCAGTAGATCAACAAGAACCTTCACCCTAGCACAATTTGGTCTTGTTTTATTGATTGTTGCCATGTCTAGATGGAGTGGTTTGCCAACTGCTGAGGCTAATGAAAACAAACAATATTTGACAAAAAATTTAGGCAACAAGTTAGGGAATGAAATCCATGCCATCACCTTAGGAGTCTCTTCACCGACCTTAAATTTATGATCATAAATCAAAGTTCTCAACTGAAAATCACGTCCTACTTTGTCCTTTATATAATAAACACTTTTGAACGTAAAACTGATAAAATCTTGCCATAATGACATCCTAATAAAAATATGCCTATCACGAAGATACCCAATGTTACACTCACCTTTTATCCCACATTGCAATGGAATTACTCGACGTAACTCATTAAGCTCTGGCCACCCATAGGAAAATTTACACACGACTGCGTACTGTAGGCCTTCAATTACGTTCATCCTCTCAAATTCTGCTTCAGTGAAACTCAACATGCTGCCCATTGAGAACATTGGCTCGTCTCAATGGAATAGGCTTAACTGGACTCGCGCGATCATGCACGACATCATTAATCGTATTAGGTTTAAATATTTTGGAGAAATCTAGTGGTTGGTTGTAATTGTTTAGGATAGTGGGGGGTTGGGTCGTATTGGGGGGAGGTTGGTGAGGCAGTCCAGCCACAGGAGGTGGCTGGCCACCGGCCTGCGAGGCCATGGGAGAAGTTTTCTCTCTCTAGTCGCCAAGAATCGCACAATCTCCAGAGCTCCTCTCACCAGACCTCGCGCGTGGTGGTTTAGGGATTATTTATTTATTTTTTTTAATTTAGGGTTTTTTTTTAGTAATCCACTAGGCTAAGCGCCTAAGGCTAGTTTTTTTATTTATGTAATTAAAATGAACGTAACATAAAGTAGTTTGTTGTCTCAAGTTTGTGAGACGATATTGTAAGTAAACTACATAGATACTATTATCAATGTTGGGCTTGTGAGACCCATTATTGATATTACAATATGGTCTAGTAGCGATATTTAAACTACTATCTAATAATTGTAGAAAAACTAGCCTATTACAGACATATCTAGGTATTGTATCCCCCCAGCTACTGAGTATTCATTCTGTATATCTATGTGAGCTTCTTTCTTTCGTTGTTGCTTCATTACTCCTCCAGTATGCTGTCCCATGTCCCTCTCTTATGTTGTCCTCTCTTTTCCTCATCCATACTTTCCATAGCAATTTTGTATCCCAAACGCTGCTTGAGGACTGCTGCTTCCACATTGAGTTTCCAGTTATCGTGGCTCCTTCCCTAACTATTAACTTTCTACCTGCTTCTTTGCACCATATGCGAGCATCTGTGATTTTGTTTGTGTTGTGAGCATCTGTGCATGGGACTTGCGTACTATCTATGTTTGTATTTTTGTGGATTCCTTCTTGAAAATCTGGTGTGTTACCCTCCTCCTCCTCCATACTGTCATTCCTTTCTAGTGTGTTTATGTATACCTGTGATTTCCTCTCGTTGGACTGAATGTGGAACACTAATACCACCAACAGAGTTTCCATCACAAAGTATGACGAACACACAAATCCGTGTCGAAATGCCTGACTCCCTGTATGTATTACCATGCATTGCCTCTCAATGTTAAACACCACGTCTGTTAAAGAGTTTCGTTTCTTGATTTCTGAGCAATGTGGTTGTGTCCTCAATGACATGTATGTGTATGTCATGACTATCAAATCTGTACCTGCAAAACAGAGGAAAGAGTTAGAACAATTTTGGTTTTGTATTTCCTCTTCCCAAAGGATTAGCGCATATGCAGCTCCAGTAGTGTCTCATGCTCCTTGATCTTTATTTTCTCCATGCTTATCTGCGTCTTCAATTGCTGATACATATCAAGACTTGAGTGCCTATGTTCTTTAGTATTTGAGGTGTCGAACAGCTCCTCTATTTTCTCTGTTTCTAAGAACTCCACTGCCATAGCATCGTCATTTAGACTGGTTTTGGTTAAAGTTATGCCTTTGTATATTCCAAATTTCCTCTCGTTGGATTGAGTGCACTACACTAATACCACCAACCTATATTCCATTAAAAAATATGTCAAAGACCTCTTGCCTTCTCCTGCAACAAAGAACAAACAGTTAGTGATCAAACTATCCTTCATACTTTCCTCCTTATGGAGTTTAGTACGAGGATCATGTACAGCTGCTGCTACCAACTCCTTACTCTCCTTTTCCACCCTTAATTCCTTGCGACTCGTACTCTTAGGTATGGACATTGTATTTTATCACTATTAACCAACCTTCGACCATGAATATCCAACTCAGCAAAATTGTTGCACTCAATTGGTCCAGTATCCAGTGCATTATTAGCAATATGGTCAGCTGGGCTATTTCCTTCTCTCAGTGTATGACTTACTGTTACATTAGCCTTAGTCATCATCTTCTTTATTTCTTCAACTATTCCAATTATACTCCAAGGGGGCTTCCACTCATCAGTGATCACTTTTTTAAGAATCATGGAATCAGTGCTCAACTCAATAAGAATATATCCATTCTCGACACAATATTTCAAGGCTTCCAGTATTGCTGTTGTTTCTGCTACTGTATTTGAACCTTCTTGTATTTCCTTGCCACATACATACATAACATCTCCTTATTCATTTCTCAGTACACATCCATACGAACTTCTACCCGGATTACCCCTCGAGGTCCCATCCGTATTCACTTTGATCCACCCTTGAGTTGGGAACTCGCACAATACCTTTGTGTATTTCAGCCTAGGTTTATATTGCTCCAACATTCTGATCAAATATGGCCACCTGTGAGGGATGTTTTTAATGCTTGGTTTTCTTACCTTGACGAGTGACTGCAGCGTGGTGGAGGTCTGGTAGATCACTCTATTCACAGTGATTGGATCCCCATACTTAAAGTTATTTCTTCGTTTCCACAACTCCCAAATGATCACTAAAGGTACTGCTTGCATAATTGACCTCAATCGATGCAACACGTCAGCTGTCCAGCACCCAATTATGGCCTGGTGTAGTGTTAGTCCCTCCAGTGATATTCCTGCATGCCCAAGGAAATATTTCCAAACTATTTTAGCAGTATGTGATGTAAATAACACATGTTGCAGTGTGTCCTCTTTTGGTTGTTCGCAACACCAACATTTTGAAGCCATGAGATACCCAATTTTCCTAAAGAAATCATCAAGGGGAACTTTGTTTTTCCAAACTTTCCACATGAAAAAACTGATTTTAAAGGGCAAGCGTTTCACCCAAATATTCGTATATGCATTGCAATGTTCTCCTCTCCGTCTTACATACTCATACGCTGATCTTACACTAAAATTGCCCACTGACTGCAACATCCAGATTGGTTTGTCTAAGTCATATTGCATCACTGGAGGTTTGCAGTGTATTATGATATGATCAGCCAGTTCTTCATGTAAGATTTCCCTAATTCTCATTTCATCCCATCTCCCATTCACCACTACATCATATAGATTATGCACAGTTTCGTCACAGAAGAAATCACCAGGTGTGACAAAATACAAAAACATCACAGGTTTCCACACTCCAAAAACAATGAGGATCCCATCATAGGTTTCCACAGAATTTCATGCTAAATTTGATCCCTACACTCCAACATCTTCCTCCATATATGTGATCCATCTCTCCAAGAAACAATGATAGGGTAAAATTTTTTGCAATATTTTTGGCTCATGAAGGAGCTCCATAACCTTGGTTTTGTTCTAAAGTTCCACCAAAGTTTACAAAACAAAGCCGTAGAAACGTCATGAAGAGATCGAAATCCCACACCCCCTTCCTCACAAGGCAAGCACATTGTGTTCCACGACGCCCAATGTCTATTTTCCACTCCTACTGTGTTACTCCAAAAAAATTGAGCAACTATTTTATGTAACCTGTTAATAACATATGATGGAGGATTTATAGCAGAAAGTAGGTTGATTGGCATGCTTTGAAGTACATGCGCTATCAGAACAACCCTTCCCCCTATGGACCTCAATTTTCCTTTCCAGTCTTGCAATTTATCAAGTACCTTATTCATCAAACCTTGATAATAATCCATACGTCTTCTATCATAAAAAATAGGACACCCAAGGTATGTAAAAGGGAATTCATGTTTAACAATACGTGTTATCCTTTTCACATTGCTCACTACTTCATCATCTGCTAAATTGTGCATGTACACAGACGATTTATTTTTGTTAATCAACTGCCTCGAGGCAGATTCGTAAGCTGCCAGTACTCCCATAATTAATCTCAGTGAATTGTCATCAGATGACGAGAAAATGATATTATCGTCCGCGTATGCAAGATGATTAATCTTTGGACTCCATTTTGGTAATCCAAGTCCACGAAAGGATGGAATTCTATGTAAAGATTTCAATCCCCTTGATAGAGCTTCAGAAGCCAAAATAAATAATGCCGGGGATAATGGGTCGCCTTGTTTAACACCTCTTGTGGATTTGAAAAATCCATGTGGTTGTCCATTAATTAAAACCCAATACCAATTGTTTGTAACTATCTTGTACACCAGATCAATGAATATCTCCCCAAATCCCATCTGCNCCGAGTACCAATTGTTTGTAACTATCCTGTACACCATATCAATGAATATCTCCCCAAATCCCATCTGTCTCAATGTTTTTGTCAAAAATAGCCATGACACCCTATCATACGCCTTGGTCATGTCTAATTTCAAAACCATATTTGGCCCAGCTCTAGTTCTTAGTCTTATATCAGTTACAATTTCTTGCGTTAAAAGCACATTCTCCACAATGCTCCTACCTTTGACGAACCCAGCCTGCTCCTCTGATATAATGTTTGGAAGCAACCTTGCCAATCTCTCATGCACAACTCTAGAGAATACTTTGTTGATAAAATTGCTAAGACTTATAGGTCGCATATCTGAAAATGTAGTTACTTCCTTTTTCTTGGGCAGCAGTACCAAATTAGTGCGAGTCACATATTTTGGCAAGTCGTGTCCATTGAAAAAAGCTTAAACCATCTCTACAATGTCCTTACCTATTATATCCCAACACGACTGGTAAAAACAACCTGTAAA
>MDKI01207978.1:0-48470 GCA_005239505.1 Nicotiana paniculata | reverse complement strand
AAAGAGATGAATTCTCAACAATTTAGGAACATAGTCAAGGAAGCTGAAGAGGATAAAGAGCTGCTGAAACTAGCTCAAGAACAACCGCAGTCAGACCCTTTGAATGTACAACTTCAGGAGAATGAAAAGACTGAGTTCCATAAATATAAGCACTCCTCAATTTTAGCAGAGATGTTCTTACAACAAAAGTGTAAAGCAAATTGGATAAGACTTGAGGATGACAATACAAAATACTTCTACTCAGTGATAAAACATAGGAGACTATAACAGTTAGTTACTCAATTGCAAGATAAGTATGGGAATTGGCAGAGTGATCCAGATGAAATTGCAAATATCTTTGTAGATTACTATACAGATCTACTAGGAAGGAAACAACATTACAGACTAAAATCTTTCATAGGGGTCCTAAGTAGTGGTCCAACATTAACAGTAGAACAGCAGCTAGACCTGATTAAGCCTTATTCTAAGAAGGAAGTTAAACAAGTTATGTTCAAAATAGACAGTAATAAGAGTCCAGGGCCGGATGGATATGGAAGTGGATTCTTTAAATCAGTACGGGATATAGTAGGGAAGGACATCACAGAGGCAGTTCTGACCTTCCTCAATAATAGGAAGTTACTGAGGCAACTCAACACAACCAATACAACTCTGATTCCAAAGGTGAATGTTCCAGAAAGTGCAAGCCAATACAGACCTATTGCCTGTTGCAATGTTCTGTATAAGTGTATTTCCAAATTGTTATGTAGTAGATTGAAGACTGCAGTCAACATTATAGTGGCTGAGAATCAATCGGCTTTTGTGCAAGGGAGATCTATGGTGCATAATGTTCTTATTTGTCATGACTTGTTAAAACATTATAGACAGCACTCTCCAAGATGCATGATGAAAATTGATTTAAGGAAATCATAGGACATGATAAGTTGGGAGTTTGTAGAAGAAGTACTCAAATTATATGGATTTCCTCATAAGTTCATAGAATTGATCATGGTACGTGTTACGTCTCCTAAGTATACAATCAAAGTCAATGGTTAAGGCTATGGATTCTTTGATGGTAACAGGGGATTGAGATAGGTAGATCCAATGTCTCCCCTGCTTTTTGTATCAGTTATGGAGTATCTTTCCAGAACTTTGACGTATATGAGCGAGCTTCCAAATTTCAAATTCCATTCTATATGCAAGCAGTTAAAACTGTCTCATTTGATATTTGTTGATGATCTGATATTTTCTATAAAGGAACACCTAAACCAATAGCAAGAGTAATAAAGGCATAATCACATTTCAGCAAAGTAACAGGGTTGTTGGCTAACATGGATAAGTCAAGTATTTTTTTGGCTGGAGTAGATGAACAAATGAAGAATATATTGGTGAAACAAACTGGTTTCATGTTAGGAACATTCCCTATAAGATATTTGGGACTGCCCCTATCATCTAAAAAATGGAACAAGATGGAGTGTCATCAATAATTGAAAAGATCACTACCAGAATCAACAGAAACTACTCTAAACAATTGTCCTATGCTGGGAGATTACAGGTAGTTACTGTAGTATTGTTCTCATTGCACAGCATTTGGGGATCATCATTTATACTTCCACAAAGTGTGTTGAAGGAAGTGGATAAGAAATGCAGAGAGTACATATGGGGTAGCACTGATGGCAAGAGGAAGATATCACTTGTAGCCTGGGAAAAAGTTTGTTGTCCAAAGAAGTCTGGTGGTTTAAATATCAAAGGAAGCAAAATGTGGAACATTGCATCAGTTGGGAAATTGCTCTAGGAATTAGCAAACAAAGAAGACTTATTATGAGTGTATGGGATTTATATGAGAAACAATAATGACATATGGAGTCACCAAATTCCCACTGACTGCAGTTGGTATTGGAAGAAGATTAAATCATTAAAAGAGTAAATGCCTATCAACAAGGAAACTATATCCTAGGGCTCCAAGGGAAATACTCTATTTCAAGTTGTTACAACAACCTGATAGGGTCTCGAGGAAGAATGAGATATGTTGAACTGGTCTGGAATTCCATCAACCAAAGCATAGATTTATAACATGGTTGGCTATACATGATATATTAATCACAAAGGAAAGTCTTAGAAAATTACAAATTCATGTTGATAATGAGCATTGCTGCTTATGTGATCAATAGACTGAAGAATCATCTCGACACTTATTTGTTGATTGTAGCTGGACAAGGAAACTTAGAGCAGAAATACTACAATGGGAAGGAGTTCAGATTTCGGAAGGTGATGTGCAGAAGACACTCAGTAGAATCAAGAATAGGAATTGGCAACAGTTCAAAAAAGAGTTTGCAGCAGCAATTTGGAGTGCAGGGATATACCACATTTGGAAAGCTAGAATTGGAAATTGTTTAGAGGATTCAATGTAAATGTAGACATGGTAGTAGTACAGATAAAGACAGAGTTTATAGATAGAATAGAACCTATTAGGATGGCGAAGAAAACACGATGTTGTCAAGGACTACTTCAGGGAATACTTGTATAGATTAGCTATGTTGGAGGCCTATATATGGAAATTTAGGTGCTATGTAGGTGTATTTTTTTGTTTGTTGTTAAGAGGTAAGTGGGGAGGAATTGGCAGAGTGGGTGTTAGCACTTGAAGGTAAAGGGTTATGGCCGAGGGCTCTCGAGTTTGAACCATCACACTTAGAGAAAAGAGAGAGCCTGCCAGCCAAGCCCTCTGTGGAAGAACTTCCCAAATAAGAGTTGAAACCATTGCCAGCCCATCTCAGGTATGCATTTCTAAGACCTAATTCTACCCTACCTGTTATTATCTCATCCAGTTTGTTAGATGTGTAGGCAAATCAGCTGTTATAGGTACTCTTAGAGTACAAGACTGCCATTGGATGGACCATGGCAGATATCAAAGGGATCAGTAAAGCATGTGGAGTATTTCGGCATTTCGAACTTTGCCGAGAAGGTTATTCACGCAGGACTCAACCTTTCATTCAAATTGCCTCTATAGGCATTTCATTTTGATTTTCTCCTTTCAAGAGTTTTGCGTTTAAAGCATCGATCATTGCGACCAGTCGGGATTGATTCTATGCCTTGATGAGGCTCGATGCCCTTGCATGTTGGCTTGTGTCAAACGAGGACCCTGTAAATCAGTTTTGCCATCTTTTCTTTGCATTGCTTCAGAAACAGAGTCAGACTGGAAGGGGTTGAGATAAAAATAACAAAGAAACGGAGGTGACGAATTTTGACAAAAAATATCCCTTTCGGGGGAAAAGAGAAGAAGGACTTATCTGGACTGTATGTGGCCTTCAATGAACACGACATGCGTCTTGGACTAGATGCCTGAACTATATGGGCCATCTGACTCTCAGAAATTCGTCACGACTTTTTACCCTGAGGTCGAGAAGCCTTGCCCCGGATCATGTTGATATCAGTGACTAAACCTCTTTTCGATTAGTAGTGCCCTTTTTCAGGTTTTTACCGACTTACCTCTATCATTTCTCTTCTCACCACCGCCCTGTAGTGCTCTTTGCAATTTTTCACTAAAAAGACTCTCTCATTTTAGTTTCATCTACTCATCATCGCCTCATGGTGCCCGTGTGGGTTTTCACCGATAAGACTCTCTCATTTTCATTTCTTTCCTTACCATCACCTTATGGTGCTCGCGTGGGTTTTCACCAATAAGACTCTCTCATTTTAGTTTCATCTACTCATCATCGCCTCATGGTGCCCGTGTGGGTTTTCACCGATAAGACTCTCTCATTTTCATTTCTTTCCTTACCATCACCTTATGGTGCTCGCGTGGGTTTTCACCAATAAGACTCTCTCATTTTAGTTTCTCTCATTGCTCGCCCGCGTGGCCTTTCTTTGTCGATCGATCGGAAGGACTTGAACGGGATTTGGGGTAAAGGAATTTGTATCGATTTACAACTTTGTAACTTTTGGGGCGAATCATCGCCGAATTTTCACACTTGCCCCAGCTTAAACTTTTGGGGGAATGTGAATTTTTATTTTGGTGTGACTGAACCCCAGGGAGAGGCTGCCTACGTATCCTTTCAGAATCAAGTCAGAACGTAGTTCGGGAAGTTTTGGTTTTGTTTTTGTTTTGAACTTTCTTTTGTTTTCTTTTCATCATCATTTTGTTTTTTTTTAATCATCACTTCAAGTTCCAAGGAGAGTAATCAATGAAAAGTAACCGACTCAAAGGGTTTACAAAAACTGGTAGTGTTTGGGGTAGCGTGAATGAAAGCCTTCGTCATTTCGATCATAAAAAGGTCAAACATAATACCTTTTGACTGCGTATGCATTGACCTCCGTTTCGGAGTCATTTCCTTCGATGTCCCCCAAGTACAATGCTCCTTTTAGTAGCAATTTCCTTATGATGTAAGGACCTTTCCAATTCGGGGCAAATTTTCCTTTTGCTTCTTCATGGTGCGGGAGGATACGTTTTAAGACAAGTTATTCTTAAACTTAGTTAACTCAAATGCACAATTGAACCTAACTAGATGTCTTAGATCAATTAATAGAAATAATTAAGTTGTTAGACCTAATTAATTAGGACCTGTTTGAGAATGAGGTTAACTAGGTGTTGGTTAATTCTAACTTAGTAAATTATACTTAACCCTTAATGAAATTAGGAGTCTAGTCTATTTTTAGGAAGTTAGGTTAGATAATGAGCTTAATTAGTTAATTAGGTTCTTAGAGTTGGTTTCTAATTATGTTGTTAAATATCATATTCTTGATAGCGTGTCTAATCAATGAACAATGGTCGGGACTAACTGGGGTATATAACTTGTTAGGATCAGATTTTATTAATGAAATAGGAGGTTAGGAGACTAATTACCGAAGAGTCCTAGTAATCTTATATTCATATTAAACTGGACTGATTAATCTAACGAATTAAGACCCCTAAGCGAACACATAAGAAATCAGTCAATCAACCAGGATATTCAAGAGGATCTGATCAAGAACAAATACATCAAGACCTGAGTTATGTCATTCAAATATCTAAACAGGGTTCGACACTTTTCCTAAGGTGTTAGCCTCTTCAAAGATAACCTGCTATGATACCAATTGATGTTTTATACTTCAATACCACACAAGAGGGGGGTGATTTGTGTGGTGTCCAATTTTTTGCGTGCACAGATTATAGAAGAACCTGGTTCTTTCTATGTGTTCCAACTACTACTATTGCGGAATAATAAATACATGAAATAAAGAACACAAGTATTTTACGTGGAAAACACCCGGTGAATAAGGTGAAAAAACCACGACCTACTACCTAGTAGGATTTTCTCCAAACACTCCACTACAACTCTGAGCCAACAACACAATTTACAAACTCTTGCAACCCTAAGGAATAATTCTAACCCTTAAAGCAACACCCCACAAGCTGTTGCGACTACGTCAAATTAACTCAAACTTGAAAGATACAACTCAGGTACCTAGTACAATTTGCTTCTGAGAAAGCTGAAAGGTACAACTCAAAACGCCTACTACACTTTGAACTAGAAATAAAGAAAGACACTTAAAATTCTTTATGGAACTGGTTCTTCAATCTGGTTCGTGTAGCTTCAGGATCGCACTCTTAAATCTCACAGGAATTGGTCACAGAATGCCTTGCTATTTTTCTCTCAATTCGTTCTTAACTTCAGTATGTGTGCATCACCTATAAAAGAGAACAACATTGATATTTATAGAGTTAGTAAATAAAGTTAACTAGAATTCTGATGCTACTCTTCCTTGGTGGAAGAGTTCTAGTTGATTTCAACTTCTAACTCCTTCACTATCTTGGATAGTGTTCTCTTTGATTACGGAGTCCTTCTCCTTATCAATTATGCAACCTTTTTGATCAGGAGATATCAAATACACCAATTTAAGATTATCTCCTTCACGTGCATCCCACATGCTCGAATCTGCCCGTTTCTATGCACACAAGGGATGGACCTGGGGGGATGGACCTAGTCCATGCCTAAGTTCCTTTGTCAGTCTTCAAAACTAACCTTTACTTGGGCCAACAGAACATAACTCCCAGAATCCGGTGATACCGAGTCACAAGATCTACAAGAGTATACTGAATATCCCTATACAATTGTATCTATAAAAAAGGAAAATGAAACAAAATTAGATAGAGGGTGACTCCAAGGCATGCAGATGCCGGCAAGTATATCTTAAAGTCTCTGATCCAAGATTGTCTAATTGGTGCCTAGGATGGTATGAAGTACCTATACAAAAGATTGTGCAGAAGCATAGTATGAGTACACTGGAACGGTACCCAGTAAGTATACAACCTAACCTCCGTAGAGTAGTGACAAGGTCGGGTCAAGACACCTACTGAAAATACATAAGAAACTGAGCAAGTATGATATAGTATAATAACTAAAGCAAAAGAAATGATACAAGGAAGAGATATAACAAGAATAGCTACACTGAGACTAAGGAAATTAAGACATCACAGAAGAAACACATAATAAGAGTGCCAAAGAGATGATGCAAACAAAACACATGTGACGTAAATGAAAGGTATCAACAAGAATAACTACCGAGGTACGCCTCATAGTCTCATTTCACAAATCAAAACACAGTCTTTTCTTATATCACTGCGGGAGCCTTACATTTAGTTTTTGAAAATCATTTTCCCGAAATAGCTACCCACGTTTTAGCCCGCCTTATCACACTTCATGGATTCAAGTAGTTCCCCTACTAGAAGCATGCGTATCAAGCCCACCTTATCTCACCACATGCATTTCAACCCCAAATCCTTATACAACCGTATGCGTATCAATAACACAACATATCACAAATCTCACCTCAAGTCCCAATACCACAACTTGCAAAGAAGTGAACAATAGTAGTGTTTTCATAATAAATAGCCCATGGCTCGACCACAATATGTACAAGAGTCTTATTAATAACAATTGAAAGTGAATAACTCAACGAGAATAGTATTTCAACAAATTTACAACTTTTCCTCAGTGTGAATCACGACCTTTATAACTTCAACACCATACTTCATCAATAAGATATTCCAAGGAATAACAATGTCAAGTAAAGGAACTCAATAATTAAATAATTAATAAGGAAATGAGAGAACAATAACTTCAACTAAGTATGTAAGGCATTTAGCAAGTAAGAGATGAGACAAGTATTTACATTGTCAAGAAAGTAACACAAGGATAGGTTAGCGATGATAAAGATAACATGTCATGATAATTCAATTAAATGTAACTCTAATCGATCAATTACCACAATTAGCTCGTGTACCCACTCGTCACCTTGCGTACACGGCCCTTACGTACCACAATTAACACAAAAATGAAACTAATCCTAAGGGACGATTTCTCCACAAAACTTTAGTCAAGACACTTACCTCAAAACACGCTAACTCAATCCACTAGTAAGCCCTTTCCGCAATTATCCAACTTCGAACGGCTCGAATCTCGCCAAAACAACTTTATGCCATAAGTAAAAACAATAGGAAACTATTTCGAACAATAAAGTTGCAATCTTTAAAGAAAAACAAAAACTCAACCTCGGACCCATGTCTCGAAACCCGACCAAAATAACAAAATCCGAACACCTATTCGATAACGAGTCCAACCATACAAAAATTACTTAAATCTGACCACAAATTGGCTTTCAAATCCCCAAAATTTGGTCTATGAAGTTTCACAATTTTTCCCAAAATTTTCCAATTCAAATAACTAATCAAATGAAAAAATAACGATGGTTTTATAATAGCCAAATCCGAGATAGAATCACTTATTCCGATGATTTCCTTGAAAATCCTTTGAAAAATTTCCACAGACCAAGCTCTCTAGGCCAAATAATGAAAAATGAGATAAACCCCTCGAGCACACCCTTTTCTGCCCAACGATTTTGCACCTTCGAACCCACATCTGCATCTGCGGATTTCCTATCGCAGGAGCGGCCCTCACTTAAGCCCAGTTCCATTCGCTTCTACGGATGGATGTTCGCTTCCATGAGCCCGCTTCTGTGGAATTTTGGTTGCACCTGCGGTCTTTCACAAGTCCTTCCCAGTTCCGCTTCTGCGGAAGAAAAGTCGCGCTTGCGGATGCTCTTCTGCGCCCATGTGCCTACACATGCAACCCAGACCTAGGCTAGCCCCCCTCCCCTTTTGCGATCAGCCATCACATGCCTAGGTGTCCGCACCTACAGCAAACCCTCGGTAGCTGTGACAATATCTTAATAGTAGCAGCTTCAGCAATTCAACTAAGTCCAAAATGATCCGATTTCAATCTGATTCACCCCCGGGACATCGTCCGAATATACCAAAAACTTCCAAAACACATAATAGACCTATTTGTGGCCTAAAATCGCATCAAACAACATTGATTCTATGAATCGCAACCCAATTCAAGCCTATTGAAACTATGAGCATCTGACTTCCAAAACTAATCACGATTCATACCAAAAAAACTCCAATTGACCTCAATTTTTTCACACAAGTCATAAATGGCATAACAAACCTATTCGAACTTCCGGAATCAGAGTCCAAACTCGATATCAATAAAGTCAACTACAAGTCAAACTTCTCAACCTTTCAAACCTTCAACTTTCTAACTTTCGCCAATTCAAGTCGAAACGATCTACGGACCTCCAAATCAACAACTGGGCACGCTCCAAAGTTCAAAATCACCATATAGAGCTATTCGAACTGTCAAAACTCCATTCCGGAGTCACCTACACGAAAGTCAAACTTCGGTCAACTTTTTAAACTTAAGCCTCCAAATTAGGGACTATATGTCCCGTTTCACTCTGAAACTCACCTGAAACCTAAATCAACTACCCTAGCAAGTCACATAACCACAATATAACATAGACGGGCCAAAAATAGGGAAACAAAGCTAAAATGCTCAAAATGACCGACCATGTTAATACATCATTCTCCTCTTAAATCAAACGTTCGTCCTCGGACGAGTATATAGACATACCTGAAGTGGTAAAAAGATGAGGATATCAGCTACGCATATCATGCTCAGTATCCCAAGTTGCCTCCTTGACTGGTTGACCCCTCCATTGAACCTTCACTAACGCAATGCTCTTTGACCTCAGCTTTTGGACCTGCTTGTCCAAGATCGCTATCGGCTCCGCAGCAAAAGACAAATCAATCCAACACATGTGACAGATCACCGTGATACTTCCAGAGCATAGAAACATGGAATACCAGAAGAGTTGCAACTAGACTAGGTGGTAATGCTAACTTGTAGGCCACCTCACCAATCTTCTCGAGAATCTCAAAACGTCTGGTATACCTAGGGATCAACTTTCCTTTCTTCCCGAACCTCATAACGCCCTTCATGGGCAAAACCCGAGGGAAGACCCACTCTCCAACCATGAATGAAATATCATGAACCTTCTGATCCGCATAACTCTTATGTCTAGATTGGGCTGTACGAAGCCGATCTTAGATCAACTTGACCTTCTCCAAGGCATCTCGAACAAAATATGTGCCTAATGACATAGCCTCTCACGGCTCACACAAAACAACTAGGGAACGACATCGTCTCCCATATAAGGCCTCATAAGGATCCATCTAAATACTCGATTGGTAACTACTATTGTAGGCAAACTCAACGAGCGGCAAGAACTGATCCAAAGAACCTCCAAACTCCATAACACATGCATGAAGCATATCCTCAAATATCTTAATATTGCGCTCGGACTGTCCGTCTGTCTAAGGGTGGATTGTTGTACTCAACTCAACACGTGTACCTAACTCACGTTATACGGCCCTCCAGAATAGCGATATAAACAGCATACCCCGATCAAAGATGATGGACACCAGCATGCCATGAAGTCGGACAATCTCGGGAATACAGACCTGAGCCAGCTATTCTGAAGAATAAGTAGTCACTACCGGAATGAAATGAGCTGACTTGGTCAACCTATCCACAATCACCCGTACTACGTCAAATCTCTTTTGAGTCTGTGGGAGTCCAATAACGAAATACATGATAACTTGCTCCCATTTCCACTCGGGAATGTCAAGCCTTTGAAGGAACCCACATGGTTGCTGGTGCTCAGACTTCACCTTTAGACAATTCAGGCACCGGACATACTCCACTATGTCTTTCTCAATTCTCCTTCACCAATATTGCTGCCTCAAATCCTGATACATCTTAGCGGCACCTAGATGAATGAAGTACCCCGAACTATGGGGCTCATAAAGAATCAACTCATGTAACCCATCCAAATTGGGCATACATAATCATCCCTACATCTGCAACATACCATCATATCCAATAGACACCTCTTTGGTGTGCTGAATTGTGTCTTTAAGAACAAGCAAATAGGGGTCGTCTTACTGACGCTCTCTGGTATGATCATATAGAGAATACCGAGAAACCACACAAGATAGAAATCGAATCGGCTCTGAAACATCCAGCCTAACAAACTCGTTGGCCTAGGCCTGAACAACCAATGCTAATGGCCTCTCTGTTGCCGGTAGATATTTAAATTTCCCAACGTCTTTGCCTTTCGACTCAAGGCATCGGCCACCACATTGGCCTTCTCGGGATGATATATAATGTGATATCATAGTCTCCACTACTGCAAGTTAATATATTTTTGTTTGAACAGATGCTACAGACTCCAGTGGTTGGTATAGACCTCACAAGGGACACCGTACAAATAGTGCCTCCAAATCTTCAAGGCATGAACAATAGTTGCTAATTCCACGTCATGGACAGGATAATTCTTCTCATGCACCTTCAGCTGTATAGATGCATATTCAATCACCCTACCACCTTACATCAACACCATACCAAGTCCAACACGTGATGCATCACAGTACACAATGTAAGACCCGAACTTGTAGGCAACACCAATATTGAGATTGTAGTCAAAGTTGTCTTGAGCTTTTGAAATATCTCCTCATACTCCTCGATCCATCTGAACGGAGTACTCTTCTAAGTCAATATGGTCATAGGTGTAGTAATAGACAAGAAACCCTCTATGAAACAACGGTAATACCCTGCCAAACCAAGAAAACTCTAAATCTCAATAGCTAACGACGGTCTGGGCCAACTCTGCACCGCTTTAATCTTTATTGGATCTACCTTGATTCCCTGACCCGACATCACATAACCCAATAATGCCACTAAATCAAGCAAGAATTCACACTTTGAAAATTTAGCATACAACTTCTTTTCTCACAAGGTCTGGAGCACGTTCCTCAAGTGTTGCTCGTGATCCTCCCAGCTGCGCAAGTACACCAAGATGTCATCGATAAACACAATGATGAATGAATAAAGAGAGGGATGGAATACATTATTCATCAAGTGCAGGAATGTTGCTGGGGCATTGGTCAGTCCAAATGACATCACAAGGAACTCGTAGTGGTCATACTGAGTCTTGAAAGCAGTCTTCAGAATATCCGAATCCCGAATCTTTAGCTGATGATACTCTGACCGCAAATCAATTTTTGAGAATACTCTAGCACCTTGTAGGTGATCAAATAGGTCGTCAACTCGTGGAAATACATGCATCTTCTTCACTGTAACCTTGTTCAACTGCTGATAATCAATACATATATGCATAGAACCATTCTTATATGGTGGAATAGAAATGGGTTGAGTGCCCGGAAACAAGTCAATAACTAAATTGATATCCCTATCAGGCAGCATGTCCGAAAGATCCGTCGGAAATACATCTGGATAGTCTCTCACTACCAGAACCGATTCAATGGTAGGAGTATCCATACTGACATCGCTCACAAAGGCTAGATATGTATCACGCCCCTTCCCAACCATCTGATGTGCCTTGAGAAATGATACAAACATGCTAGGAACATAATCCAAAGTACCCATCCACTCCAACTGTGGTAAACCTGGCATAGACAACCTCACCGTCTTGGCATGAAAATCAAGAATAGCATGATAGGGCAACAATCAGTCCATTCCCAAAATAACATCAAAGTCTAAGATACTGAACAACAACAGATCAACTCTGGTCTCAAAACCACCGATAAGAACTAAACACGACTGATACACATGGTCAACAATAGCAGAATCTCCCACAAGTGTGGACACATAAATGGTAGAACTCAAAGAATCACGAGATATGCCCAAATATAAAGCAATGTAAGATGATACATATGAATAAGTGGAGTGTGGATCAAATATGACTGATGCATCTCTACGACAAACAGGAACAATACATGTGATAACCGTTTTCATTGCAACTGCCTCTTATCCTACCCCGAAAAGCATAACATTTGGATTTCCCTCCCCCTCTAAGGAGACCTCTACCTACCTGACATCCATCCCTAGTTGCTTGTGCAGGTGGAGCGGCAACTGGTGCAGTAACCACGGCCTGAGAAGTTTGGGGACCCTATGGAATATGTGGATCCTGAGTAATCTGTGGAGGTTCACCCTTCCTAAGTCCGGGGTAGTCTCTCACCATTTGATGAGTATCACCACACTCAAAAAATCACTCAGATGACGTAGCTACTGAAACTAGCTCGGGCCTGGTCAGCTGGACTGACCGTTGAAGCACCTCATGCAAGAGGTACACTATATAGTGGCGTTGCATAATGAGAATCCTGAGGCCCGGGAGTAGCCGGAGTACCACTATAAGCTGGATGTGCTGAAGAAATTGGATGGCTCACATAGCCTATACCATGGCAGGATGCAACTGGGGCACGAGCACCACTATATCCGCCATAATCACGAGGCCTCTTAGCCTTCATGTCCTCCCTCTCGGCCTGGCATACCCACCAATATTTTTGTGATATCTACTACCTGCTGATATGGGGTATATGTCTCAACTCCCGATCGATGCTGAATCTAATACCTTAGTTGAGCCCCTCGATAAATCGATGAACTCGCTCTCTAACTATGGAAACCAATGCAGGTGCATGTCTGGACAACTCACTAAACCTGACAGCATACTCTGACACAATCATAGCACCTTGGTGTAACAATTCAAACTCGGCGTGTCACGCATCCTGAAGGCTCCGGTGAACAAACTCTCTTAGGAACATCTCTGAAAATTGTTCCCATGAGAGTGAAGCTGCCTCAGTCGGGCTACCCTCCTCATAAGGCTGCCACCACTGGTATGCTGGTCCCAACAGTTAGAAAGTAGTGAAATCAACCCTACTCATCTCCATTATACCCATGTTATTGAGAATACGATGGAACTTCTCCAAAAAACCCTATGCATCCTCTATATCTAGGACACATAAACTAGGAGGGTGGTATTGTTTTTACCTCTCGAGTCTGAGTTACTTATCCTCAGATGTTGCTTCCCTAACCTCGGGGTGAACTGGGAAAACCGGTTGCACTAGTATAACCTATGGGACCTGGTCAACATGGACTTGCTGATTTGGCATACAGACCGTAGAAGTCTTTGCTCCTCCCCTATCCTGAGATGTGGTTGGTGCAAGTGGAATCAATCCTGCTTGATCTAGAGTACCAAACATGCTCAAGCACTGGGAAAGGGTCTCCTCAATACATGCCCCTCCTCGGCCTCTACTGCAGACCCGGCCTCTCACGGATCTAGACGAGGGTGCAGGTGTCTGATTGCTGGATCCCGTGGTGCATGTCCTCACCATTGTTCTATGCCCTACTTCTTAGTAAATTTCTTCCTACTCGGACCCGCCGTACTTCCTTTGACTACTCCTGAGATATAGTGGAAGCATTTTGTTATGGTGGAGAGTAGGGAGTGAAAAGACCAATGCAGCAGAGAACGACTGCGTGGAACTTGTGGTCGTCTCAAATAGAAAGAGGTGTAGACGCATCTGTGAGAGAATAGAAATACAGTTTCAGAATTTGAAGAAAAAATTCGCACAATAAGGAATCGAAGAAGTGAACTTGTCTAACAGTTTCATAGCCTCTCGAAGGTATGTACGGACGTCTCCCTACCAATCTCCGAGACTCTAATAAACCTACTTGTGACTCGTAACACCTATGAACATAAAGCTCTGATACTAACTTGTCATGACCCTAAATTTCCCTCTGTAGGATGATATGATGGCACCTAGATTCTAAGATTAGGTAAGCCTAGCATACACGTAGAAATTTAACTGAAATAGTAATAAAACTTTCAATTTAACCAGTAGATAAAATAAAAGAATATGCAACTCAACTGAAGATAACTCCCAAAATTTGATGATACCGAGTCACAAGTTCTTCAAGAGTATACTAAACATCCCCAAACAACAGTATCTATAAAAAATCAAAATGAAATAGAACTAGATAGAGGGTGACTCTGAAGCCTGTGGACACCGGCAGGTATACCTTTAAGTCTCTCATCCAAGATCATCCCACCGGTGACTAGGCTGGTATTAAGTACATGGATCTGCACAAAATGATGTCCAGAAGCATAGTATGAGTACACCACAATGGTACCTAGTAAGTATCAAGTCTAACCTCTATAGAGTAGTGATGAGGTCGGGTTAAGACACATACTGGAAATACATAATAAACTGACCAAGTATAGTATAGTATGATAATGAAAGGAAAGGAAATGATACAAGGAAGAGATATAACAAGAATAGCTACACTGATACTAATTCCACTAAGACATCACGGAAGAAACACATAGAATGCGAAAACAATTATGCAAACAAAACACAAGTGATGTAAATAAAAGGTATCAACAAGAATCACTACCGAGGTACCGCCTCGTAGTCTCATTTCACAAATCAAATCACAATATTTCCTTATATCATCGTGGGAGCCTTACATTTATTTTTGAAAATCATTTTCCCGAAATAGCTACTCGCGTTTTAGCCCACTTTATCATCTTGTGTGGCTTCAAGTAGTTCCTCTACTAGCAACACGCGTATCAAGACCACTTTATCTCACTACATGCAATTCCACCCCAAATATTTATACCACCACATGCGTATCAATAACACAACATATCATAAATTCCTCCTCAAGTGACCAATATCTCAACTTTCCAAAAAAGTCAACAAAAATAGTGTTTCCACAATAAATAGTCCATGGCTCAACCACAATATGTACAATAGTCTCAACAATAGATACCGAAAGTGAATAACTCAATAAGAATATTATTTCAACAAGTTTACAAAATTGCCTCAATGCTAATCACAGCCTTCATAACTTCAACACCATACTTCAACAATAAGATATTCCAAGGAATAACAACTTCAAGTAAAGGAACTCAACAATTAAATAATTAATAAGAAAAAGAGAGAACAATAACTTCAACTAAGCATGTAAAGGAAATTAGAAAGTAAGAGATGAGACAAGTATTTACAATGTCAAGTAAGTCACGTAAGGATAGGTTAACAACGATGAAGACTACATGTTATGACATTTCATTAAAGGCAAGGAAAGAATCTACGTAACTCTAACCGGTTAATTACCACAATTAGCCTCTGTACCCACTTTTCACCTTGTGTACACGACCTTCACATACCACAATTAACACAAAAACGACACCAATTCTAAGGGATAATTCCCTCACACAAAGTTAGGCAAGACAATTACCTCAAAACACGCCAACTCAATCCACTACTAAACCTTTTCCGCTATTCCGAACAACTCGAATCTACCCAAAACCACTTTATACCATAAATACAAATCATAGGAAACTATTTCGAATAATAAAGTTGCAATGTTTAAAGAAAAACAAAAAGTCAACTCAAAAGGTCAACCCTGAGCCCGCATCTCAAAACCCGAAAAAACATACAAAATCTAAACACCCATTTGATTACGAGTCCAATCATACAAAAATTAATCAAATACGAACTCGAATCTCCTTTCAAATTCCCAAAAATTGGTCTATGAAGTTTCGTAATTTTTTGCCAAATTTTCCAACTCAAATCACTAATAAAATGACAAAATAACGATGGGTGCATGTATAATAGCCAAATTAGAGTTTGAATCACTTACCCTGATGGTTTACATGAATATCCCTTCAAATATCACCACAAACGGAGCTCTCTAGGCCAAAAGATTAAGAATGAGATTAAACCCTCGAACACACCCTTTTCTGCCCAGAGATTTTGCACCAGTGAGCCCTCAGCCACATCTGCGGCTCAGCACCTGAATTCCCATAGCAAGTGTGGCCCTCACTTAGGCCTATCTCCCTTCAATTTTACAGACGTAAGCTCTCTTCTGTGATCCCGCTTCTACGGAATTTCGACCACACTTGCGGTCCTTCACAAGTCCCTCCCAGTTCCACTTTTGCGAAAGAAATGTCGCGCATGCGGATGCGCATCTGTGCCCATTGTCCACACTTGCGACGTAGGACTGGGCTGGACCTCATCCTCTTCTGCAATGAACCATCTTGCACCTACGTGCCTGCACCTGCGGCGAAACCCTCCACATGTGCGATGACACCAGAACAACAACAACTTTAGCAATTCAACCAAGTCCAAAATGATCCGATTTCAATCTGATTCACCGCCGGGACCCCATTGGAATATACCAAGAAGTTCAAAAATACATAACGGACCTACTCGAGGACAAAAATTACATCAAACAACATTGATCTATGAATCGTTACCTAATTCTAGCCTATTGAAACTATAAACATCGGTCTTCCAAAACTAACACCGATACATACCAAAACAACTCCGATTGACCTCAATTTTTTCATACAAGTCATTATTGACATAACTGACCTATTTCCACTTTCAAAATTGGAATTTGACCCCGATATCAATAAATTCAACTCTCGGTCAAACATCTCAATCTTCCAAACCTTTAACTTTCTAGCTTTCACCAATTCAAGCTGAAACGATCTACGAACCTCCAAATCAACATCTGGGCACGCTCCCAAGTCTAAAATCACCATACGAAGGTATTGGAACCATCAAAACTCAATTCCAGAGTCGCCTACACCAAAGTCAAACTCTGATCAACTATTTCGACTTAAGCCTCCAACTTAGGGACTATGTAACCCATTTTACTTCGAAACTCACCCGAAAATAAAATCAACTACACCAGCAAGTCACATAACCATAATATAACATATAGGAGAAAATAGATAGGGTAACGGGTCTAAAATACTCAAAACTACCAGCTGGGTCGTTACACATTGTTAGCCCATTCCAACACTTTTGAGTTTTGGAGAATGGGAAGACGTACTTTTTGGGGAGATTTTTACCCCAATCTTGAGATTAAGTAGTTTATACTTTGTTTTGATCATAATATAGGGATTTCTCATGGATTTATATACCTAAAATATGTAATTTCAAATTGTGATTTGTGGTTTTTGTCTATAACTTAAGAAAATGTATTTTGAGATTTTGAACACCAATTTGGACTCGGATCTGAAAATAAATCACATATTTGGAATCGTAAGGCTATGGATCAGCGAAATATTCCCCTAGACTCGGCTTTTGACCACATGGGCCCGAATTGACTTTTTGAAAAATAATTAAACAATGAAGATTTATTAGTTGGGATTGATTCCTATGACTTTATTTGTTCTTAGTGAGTATTATTTCGACAGGTTTAAGTTGGATGGAGGAGAATCTAAAGGAAAAGCAGTTGTGGAAAGTTGAATCGGTCCTAGGAAGAGGTATGGCTCTGTGTTATCCTTCACCTAAAATGGACTTGATTTCTATGTGCTACTTGAATCGGAGTAATACATATGTGAGGTAACAAGCATATATACACATACCAAGGATTATACCATGTTTGGGTTTGGTTTAGGATCCTTTATGACGTGTTTTATTGTGTACATTTTATGACATATTCTTTACTTGATTGTGTGACTACATGTCCTTTACTGTTATATTAGAAATCTTATCTAGGCTTATGGTACTTATTTGGGCATGATGATGAGCTCTTGATATATTGAGTTATTTTTCCTCAACTGTAGTCATACTTCATTGTCATGAATATACATCTACATATTTATGTATTATATGTTTTTGCACCATAAATATATATCACACACATATGTTATACATCTCTGCGTATGGATATGGTTATATTATTTGAGTTATGACGTGATTGTATAGTCCATGCAGATTGAAGTGATTATGGTACTATGAGATATTTTGGCATTATGAGACATATGAGCGGATTGGTGACTGATTTTTGAGCTATTGAGAATTATGGATGGACCGGGTTGCATCCTGCAATGATATTATATTGGATCGGATTGTACATCACAATGGTAGTTCTTGGATATAAATCGGCCCTCTAAGGTCAGATGATCCCCCATGTTATATTGGGTCTTATGAGCGTAGACATAGAGAGTTGTCCTTTGTGAGGGGCATTGCGAGGCAGCCGTGCAATGCTAAGTATGTGTTATTGAGAGGGGCACTTGTGCCAAGCGCACATGGTATGTTGAGTGTGTGTGCATTGGTAGTAAATTTGTGGAAAGGTTGAGTTTTGAGCACGCATATACATCATGCACTCATGCTGGAGAATTCCTTTACCTACTATATCATGCACATCATTATCTTATGTGGACTCGGTGAAATAATTATTCTTTGATCATTAAATATGAGAATCATTCTTATTTCTTCTTTAATTTTGAGTGATATTAGGGATATTCATTGATTCAGAGTTGTTCCTTCTCTTTATTTACACTTGTTGATTATCTAATTATAGAAGTAAGTATCATGTTGGTCAAATATGCATCATAATTCTTCAATGTTAAACTTGATCTTACTGAGTACATTGGGTCAGTCGTACTCATACTATACTTCTGCACTTCTTTTCCAGATTCAGGTATCGACCCTAGTGTAGTTTAGGGAGGTGGTAGTTGTTGATTTATTTAGACTCAAGGTAGTCCTGCATATCCGCTCCCAAGCTCTTGGATTTGCCTTCATTTCTTTGTTAATACTACTAAATTCATTCAGAAAATGTTCTGAAATTATTCTGGACATTTGTATTTGGCTACTCTTAGAAGCCCATGTACTTAGTGACAACGAATTCGTGGTTGTTGTGTTATTTTGTACTTAGTTATTAGACTTAGCCTTATGTATGATATTATTAAATTTGTTTACTCTAATTATATTGATTCTATTGACTTTATTTAATTTGAGATTGTTGGTTCACTTAGTTGGCACGTTAGGTGTCATCCTGGTTGCTGATGAGCTTCGGGTCGTGAAAAAATAAATAGTAAAAGGGTAGGAGTAAAAAAAATCGAGGCAACGACTGGTGATATGCTCTTCTTCTTGGGCAAAAAAATTATCAGTGTGCTCGTTCCAACGACAATAACCCCTATATAAGGGGAAGTAGTTCCAACTGAATAACAGAGGAAAAGTTATTCATGTGAGAATTATGGTTCCTAGATTTGCCTAGTGGTCTAGTTCCATTCGTTGAGATCTGCATCAAAATCTATATATTGTGACAGAATCTCAGATACTACAAGCTCCAAAAGTTTAAGCTCTCTTTTCACCTTCTTTACCTTGGAAGGTTTTTGAGGTTTCTTCCCTTGCGGGTTCTTTCCCTTTTTTTGTGAATCAAAGAAGTAACCTCTCTTGGAAGCTCATCAACAATGGTGGTACATCTTATAGAATTACACTTGGTGGAGAAGAAGCTTCGTACATAGAAAGATCAAAGTTTGAGAATCTATTATTGTGAAGGAAGCAAATATTAAGGAGCGAAGAGCTCTAAAGAATTACAAAAAGTTAAGAACTTGGCAAAAGAGAAGAGTAATGAAGAAAAGAATAGGGTTTTGTATTTATAAGCAAAAAATCATCATTTCATAACTTGTCAATTCATAAAATTTCACGGCCTCGGATTGTGTAAAGTCAGAAAGTCTCACTGCCTAGGGAATCATTGTAAATGGCAGAACTAATAAAAGCCTGACACGTGTTTCGAGCATTAAATTAAAGTTGTCGATAACATTATAATGACATGTCATGTCTTTGTAATTTTATGGTAAGGATGATATTTATAGGATATTATCCACCAATTATGAAAATTGATTATGATTTCCTTCCTACCAAAAAATATTTCACTTCCTAGAAGCTTTTTGTAACAATCTGACAGGTTGTTTTGAGTAGTAGTTTCCTCTTCTATGTTTCGAGATCTCTCGTAGCTTTATTTGATGATATGACTTGCGTAAATGGTCCATGTCATTTTTCAGAAAACTTATGCGTAAACTTTTGAAGAAAATGTGATTTTTAACTTTAAAATAACTATAGTTGACTACGGTAAATGTTTTTGGTACCCGAGCATATTTTGGTATATTATGAGAAAATTATGAAAAATGAGTTTTAACTTGAAAATTCTTGAGTTTTAATGGTGGATTCTTGATATGTGATGTTATTGCTGATTTTAGTTAGCGAGCGAGCTTGTATGATATTATTACACTTGTGTGCATGTTCTGTTTGTAGCCTGAGGGGCTCGATTGAGCTTTGGATATGTAACAAGTTGATTTTGGACTATTGAGGAATATGGGTGCATCAAGTCAGTACATCTCGCATTTGCGAGGACCTTATCGCAAATGTGAGCCTCGCTTTTGCGAGACAATTCTCGCATTACAGATATTTGGAAGGGGCAGGAGACTTTTCAAATTTGAAGTCTGAGGCATAATCGTGATAGGTGGATTGATCGCATTTGCAACTCTTTTGTCGCATTTGGGACACTATCCATATTGGGGAAGCTTCGCAAAAGGGAAGCTTGGACCGAATTTGAGAAGGTGGGAACTTTGCAAATGCGAGGAATTTTTCGTATTTGCGATATTTGTGATGCTCAGACACTGTTTATGATTGTGAACAGTGATTCACTTTTGCGATGCTCGTAATTGCAAACAAGAGTTCACAGTTCTGACATCTGCAGCTGGATAAAATACGGGAATTTCAGGACATGGCTCATTCTTCACTATATTTAAACCCTAAACTCCACAGAGGCAACTTTTGAAGAGACATTTCTTCTCAAATTCATTGGTAAGCAACTTTAACATGTTTTTAAACAATTTCAATTACTTTTTTTTTATAAATTTTATAATCAAATCCACGAATTTCAAAGTAAAAAATAGGGTTTTCGGATAATATTTAGGAATTTTGTAAATTTGAGATTTTGACCTCAAATTGAGGTCAAATTTCGAAATAAATCACATATTCGGGCTCGAGGGTGAATGGGTACTTGGGATTTGGTCCAAATCTCAAATTTCGACCACGTGCACCCAGGTTGACTTTTTGTTCTCTTTCAATTATGATCAAAATTGAAGCTTTTTCATTCGTGGGTAGTTTCTAAAGCTTGTTTTGAATTGTTTGAACGATATTTTTCTAGATTCGACTGGTTTGGAGGATTATTCAGAAGAAAAATATGGATTGGGACGTTTATTGTATTCCGAAAAGGGGTAAGTGTCTTGCCTAGCTTTGTTGATAGAAGTTTTCCTACTAAATGATATTGTTTTCTGCATGCGGGAGTAATGCATATATGATGACGTCCAAATCCACTCCTCAGAGTAAGCAGATACCATAGCATGCAATATAATTTACCCAACTATTAGTCGGGGTCAAATCCAATGAAGAACAACATGTAATTGATTAGGAAAGTAAGAGAATTATCATTTATTGTACTAAGCCAAACACTAATAAAGGTTTTGAGAAAAGTTTACACCTAATGCGAAAATGTAAACTAACCTAAAAGCAATAAAACAACCAATGACCACATGCATGAATATACATAGAATTACACTTAAGTAACTATCCAATGTGTTTCACGGTTTTACAAATTTAAGTGAGTTTATAAATTACCCTCAGATATTAATTCTATATTATCTTCTTCCAAAGACTAATAAGACATCTTATTTGAATTATCTCTAAAAAAATTAAAAGATTAAGTTTACCTGAATATGGATACAAGTCCTTTCCAACCCCAAATTACCTTTTTCAAGATTAATTCGAAGTTAATGGGTGGGTCATAGGGTTAACTAATCAATTTGAAAACACTAAAGATCAATAATAATTAAAGAAATAATTAACTCACTTCACAATTAATAAAAATTATTAAATACATAAGCACAAGTGATTTAATCCAATCTTTAATAATGAATATTCTAATAAATAAGATTAAAGTATTGGAATAATACTACACACTTAGATATTAGATAAAAAGAAAGGAATTGAAGAAATGAGCAAAAATGGGTAAGAAAATCTCATCCAAAATCTTCAATTCTTCAACTCCCAAGTGTGTGTGCAATAAACCCTAGCTCCAAGCTTGTATTTTTGCCAAAAGACTGCCAGAGATATGCCAAAGATATCTTCCAAATGAGCCAGGTGGAGTATTAAATGGTTTGGGATAAAAAATGTGAAATTCAAAACTGCCAGTTTTTCTGTTGAGTCCTTCTTCGCAATCGCATTAAGGGATCTTCTGAACCCTCACATTCGCGATCAAGCCTCCACGTACATGAAGGTTTGTTGACCAGTTGAGTTTCACGGTTGCAGTCCACCTTCATGTTCACGAAGGGTAATTTACTGCGCAGAATCCTTTTCTTCATTTGAGCTCCATTTTGACTTATTTTCACTTGATTTCTTTCTTGATCACCTCTAAATCACATAAACTTGTAAAATAGAAGTAAAATTTAGTAAATGCACTATTTTATCATTAAAAAGTGGCAAAATTCTATGATTAAAGAAGAGATAACTTTGTAAAATACTAACTTATCAATATATAAGGTGACGAGCGTATATGCATGTGTCAGGTTTTTGTCACGCCTCAACCTTGGGGAGCGCGACCGGCGCTCAACCGAGTGAACCCGGTCGAGAAATCCTACTAAACATTTCCTACCAGACTCATTCATAATCTAAAATAGAAACGCATCACCATTTGTTAAACAGAGGAGAGATCATTTTTACAAAATATAAAGACGAACACTAGTTCACTCTTCCTCGTACACATTATGCCATAGCTAAGTTTCCAAAAGTACACATGGTTTATAACTTAGTGGAAAAGAGTTCCAAAATACAACTTGATCTGACGACCACCCCGACACCCATACATTACCCACATAAATGTCTATGGAGCCTCTAAAGATACATAAGACAAACATGGCAATGCCGGTAACAAGGCCCCGGCTATACCTCAAAATATGGTAACTTATACAAAAGAAGAACAACATATACTTCACATAACCCTGGGAATAAATAGGCTCACCTAGACTGATGTGAGGACAAAGAGTGAGAGGGCACCACTATCGGCGATTAGTGCTATCTGCGATGGAACCTCCTACATCCATTCAAAGATGTATCTCCCCCGGCAAAAGGAACGTTAGTACTATCGAATAGTACTAGTATGCAAGGAAAAAACCAATCTTAGTATAATGAACAATGAAATAAAGGGAAGACAATCAGAATAATCAAATAGTGCTTCACAGAAATACAAAGAATACCAAGTAAGGATCACATAGTTTCCAATTTAGTCTTTCCATCTTTTTAGGTTAATAATCCTTAGTGCCAAGGGCCACAACTCATAATGCCACCATATTTTACACGAAGTCCGGTCTCGGCCCGAACAGCTAAGCCATCCCAAGTGAGACATATCCAAATTCATAATGATAATCAATGACCCAGTATAAATGCCACCATGTGTACACATGGCGTCCGATCTCGGCCCCATCGGCTAAGCCATCTCACTTGGGACATATCCACTTTCAATTGTTCATACAGTTCACATTTCCTTCCCATATTTTATTATATAGTTCCTGGCACTTGGACACAATTTACAAATCAAGTCTTTTTCCCTTCTTTTTCATTCAAATAACATTTTCCTACATATCGAAAAGCACCATCACATAGGGTATTGCACACATAAGGGAGGGAGCTCAGGGAATCATAATCACATTCTTAAATAGCATGTTGACATGGTAAACGTTCAGAACAATCATGGAACATGAACCCTTCAACTCCACATATTAAGACATTCAACTCAAGTACGACCCCGTCAGGAATTTACACCAAATAATTGGACATTAAGAGCTCGATTCTAAGAAGAAGAGAGTTAGCCATACATACCTTAATTGAGTTTTCCTTAGAACTTTTAGACAATCCCTATTTTTAGCAACTTCAATCTATTCTAACAATATAGCTAAATTGAATCTAAAATTAGGAGAATAGTCGTAATTCTAGCTCATTAGAGCATTTTGCCAATCACTAGGTGTGCATTACTGTTCTTAGGACTTTTACTAATCATTCTACCGTTCTTCCACCCATTCTTAGTTTACGAACTCCCCTCCCATTCTAGGAATACATGCATGAAAGAAATACCTTCCCCACACCACATTTACTTCACCAATTATTCCCCTTTTCACTAGAGCTTTGAATTTTGAGGGTAGGGTATAGGTTCTTACCTTCAATCTATTCTTCAATCTTATGGCCATCTTGAAAATCTTAATGATGAATACTAGTGGATGGATGATCTCTCTCTTTCTAAGAACCCCTTTTCCTCACTCTATAATGTCAGAAAAATGGCTCAAAATGATGTGGGATATATGTTTTTATCGAAATAGGGTCGGGTGTAAAAATAAGAAAAATGGGTGGCCCGTCACAGGTATGCGGTCGCATATGCGACTGCATAATGGATATGTAGTCCGCAAAGTGACCGCACAAATAGCCTCCAAGAAGATGAATTTTCTGACTGAGTATGCGACAGCTATGCGGTCCGCATACCTGTTCTACGATCGCATAATGCACCGCAGAACTCCCTTCACAGAAACCCAAGAGAGGTTATGCGTCCAATGTGCGGTTCGCATATCGACCGCAAAACTGGCCTCAATTTGGCAAGATTTTTTGCTTCACTCTGCTACCATTATGCGGTCCGCAGAAATGCGTAAATCTGAGAAACATTTTCTTCTCAGTCCACATGGTACTACAGAATCCCAAGTTTTTGGTTAAAAATTTTACGGGTCCTTACAGGTGTCCATGCTCGTGAGGGGAATTATATGCTTCTTTCTTCTTTGTTGAACTTGGTGATCTTGTGCTTCACTTGATTCTATAACTAATGACTTTGATTATCTGTGTTAGAGACCATGTTAGGATGTATGGGATCTTAAAAGATTAACGCGCCATTTTTAGACTAATTTACTTACTAACTTGATCGTAGTATCATGAACCCATTTCTACACATGTTACTCTCATGTTACTTGAGCTTCTTTATCCGTAATTAGGGTCTTAGGGAAATGTTTGGATAGGTGGGTATTTCTGTGTGGTTTATATGATGTTCACACGATGAGTATTTCCGTATAGTTTGAAATTAGATTGGCTTGTTGGTTGTTACCATGCGAAAAGAAAGGAAGCAGGATTTCAGTTATGATTACTCGTTTACTAGGCATGTATGTGCTCTCTACTTTTCTTTTAATTTGTATTATCTGCTTTGTATGTTACTTTCACACTAGTGTTCTTTATGGAGTCTACCTCTATGTTTCTTATTTGGTATCTTACTAGCTTATCTAGGTTCCTACCTTGTTTGTTACCGTTACATCTACGATTTTACCTAAGTTATTACTACTGCATGCCCTTACTTAGGTCATGCTCTTACTTATTGCTAGACTTTACATATTACAGGCCCTTAATTTTCACATGATTTACTTGTTAGATGCCTTAACCCGCTGCATATCTTCACTTACTACGTGCGTTCACTTACTATATTTCTTCACATACTATATCCTTGTACTTACCACATGCCTTCACTTATTATATGCCTTTACTTGAGACATGCCTCTACTCGTTACATCATTTCACATATTGAATGCCTTCATTTGGTTCCTATTCTCTCTTGACAAACATCTTTACTCGTTTCATGTCTTACTCTCCTTTGCTTAACCGGATTGGCGAATTTTAGAATGGTTTTATATTATGATTTGTGGAAGCCTTGTCATTATATACGGTAGACTAGCTTTTTATACTGGACATTCCATCTTATCTATTTGAGTTGTATTACCTATTTGAATGTCGGGTGTTCATTTTCTTAGTGTTACGTTGTGAATTTTTTCCGCATTTGGTTGTTGTTGTCATTTCATATGATATTACCATATATTGGGATCGAGTTGTATGCCGCAACAATGTTTATTGATATGGGGAATGGGTTGCACACCATAATAATGTTTATTGATATTGGGATCGGGTTGCACGCCGCAACAACATTCATTGATATTGGGATCGGGTTGCACGCGCAATAGTGTTTGTTAGTGATGTTTGGTTATGATCCTTGTCGTACTTCATAATTATTGTTTCCTTCGTAAGGAACGGTTAAGAGGTTACGTCTGGTTTCAATGTCTATTAACTTGCTCCATTTCTCTCCAGTTGATGCTCTCCTTATTATTCAACACATGTCTTGCCTTGTTTTTCATGTTTGTTATCTCCACAGGTACATAGTAAGTGAGTATTTTTTGACTTAAAACCTTTTCACTACTTCACCGGGGTTAGTCAAGATACTTACAGAGTTTGATTTTACTCATACTAAACTATTATACCTTCCGTGAATATCTTGGGGCTTCGTAGATATGGAAGGTGAAGCCTTGCATTGAAGACATTCTAGTGTTCCCGATTCAAGATACCTCTTGTTCATTTAGATTAGGATTTAAATTATTTTTATGTAAATTTCAATCATATATTATATTTTTCTTCATATCGGCTTTGTAAATCAAAATCATAGTGGCTCGTGACTTGTACTACTAGTCCTTGTGAAGTTGTATAGAATTTAATTATTTTAATTCTTGTTGTTACCAACCATTCACTTAAGTTACCTTATTCTATATTAGGCTTACCTAGCACTGGGGTTAGGTGTCATCACAAATAGGTATATTTTAGGTCACGACAAGTCTGTATCAGAGCACTAGGTTCATAGATTCTACGGATTATAAGCAAGTGTCTGGTAGAGTCTTGCGGATCGATATGATGTCGTCCATACCTGTCTTCGAGAGGCTAAATATCATGTAGGAAAATTTTCATCTTTCCTTCCTTATCATGAGAATTTGTTTTAGCTTGAATTTTATATCTTTGATTTTCCTCCATTCACTCGTACGTGATGTCGAGCACTCGATATCAGTAGTGAAGCACCGGCTTGTGATGTTGCGGATGGGATGCAAAGGTCTGTGGATACTTGATCACCTTCTCGATGTGTTGTGCATCTTTGGGAAGTGGGTATGTCAGTGGATCTTTCAGTTGTTCATTTGAGGAATGAAGATGAATCTTATATCTTGTTGACGTGTGTAGACTTGGGAGGATTAATTGGTTGTCTAGTTGTTGTGATGTGGTAGGTCATAAGAAGGTGTTGATTTGAAGCTATCCGGCGGGTTGTTCGCTGCGAGAAGATTCGAGGTCATGTGTATTGTATTAGGATACTATTCAGTGGAATGCATATACTATCATTTCGGAGCTTTGAGGAAGTTGGCTTGACTGTCACAAGGATGAGTATGCACTTGGCAGAGTCTAGAGTGTTTAATGACTAGTGTTACATAATTTTATGAAGCATTTAGTTTCTTAACAGTGAGGGATTGGGTTAGTTATAGAGGAAGAGTACCATGGGTTTTCGGATGGTGTGTTCTACATCTTTGAGCTAAGTAGGGGAGTCTACTATAGACGATTGGATTGCATGGTCATGTGTTATATTAGTTCTTAGACTAGGATGTGCTAGTGGATTGGCTATGATGTGAGAAATATTTCAATGAAGCTGAGTTTTAGCAAGGATCGGTTGGATGTATGATTTACTATAACTTATAGGTATATAGAGGTCTAGGGAAGATTCAGATGTTACTCGTTGCGGATGTAGTGTGCTAGCAAAAGGAATATCTAGGTTGCCTATTTTGGATATTCTTGTGCCGATGGAGTGCAGATTTTTGGTGCGTATTGGCTACGCATTAGGGATTAGAGTAAGGTGAATGACCTACAAGAAGTTTCCTACGGGCTTAGGACTCATATGTCGTATTTGAGGTTTTTCAGTTTTGTGTATGGATAGAACTTGAGGATGGCATTTGGATGGTGCCGAGACTTGCAAAATTCCGTATCATTATTGATTCTATATTGTGGTATTAGAAAGTTGAAAGAAACAACTTCATATTCATTAAAGGGTTCTCCAGCACATGCATTTTCATGTTGAGGTACTCTTTGTTTTAGCAGTCTATGTCACTTGGTTGATTTAGAGAGATTTAGTTCTAATGGCTTGGTTATGTGTGAATGGATTTTGAAGATTTCGTGATGGTTTTGACCATAGATCATGGATTGAAGTATTTTACGGTTATAGAAGGTGTCATGCATGTGGTGATTTCCTCTTGTATGAGATGTTCATCCTACTGGTGATTTAGAGTTGATTATGAGATTTTTGTATTTTCACAAGTTAGCATGATAGTTGCGGTGAGCCGTGTGGGATTGAAAGTTGGGAGCACAAGGTTGCAGTTTAGTTATGAAGGGAAGGTCATGTGTTCTAGATGGCATGGACGATTTCAGATGCTTACAAGAATGTTGGCACCATTTGGTATCGCCTGAGAAGGGTTTGCATATTAGGAGACGCATTATGTGTTGATTTGTGGAAGCTTGACTAGTCTCATGGTGAACATCTAGTTTTGGGATGCCGAGGTTCAGGTTTTGGTTGCGTGGTGCAAGAGGTTTATGTGAGTATTTTTCGTAAGATGATTGTGTACGGGTGATGTGTTAGTCATTTGAGTAGTGGAATTGGGACCGGATATGGAGATTCTTATATTCATGATGTTTAGAGACATGATGTTCTCGTGGGCAGACTATTCCTTGGTTGAGGACTGTGAAGATATATTGAGAATTGGATAACTGATGGTACGTGTTATGGATAGTTTGCTATGTTATTTTGGAAGTTTATTTACATGATTGGGGATGATCAAAATTGGTTTGGGGGCTTGTAAGCATAATATGATGTGTATTATATATTAGATCGGTTTGCTTATTCTTACGAAATTGCTACCATAGGTATATCATCGGGCATATTGGATATTATTCGTGCCCTTTTCTTTGTTATGTGTTTCTCTCTTATGGTATGAGGGATTGTGAGGCTACTTGATTATTTGCACACATAGTGTAATTCTGTTTAGGCCTTGTGGCGATAAATGGGCGAGATGGCTTTCCTGATGTTGATTTGCTTATTATACCTTAGTTGTGCTTGTCTTTTGGCGTATTGTATTGTGCTATTCATCTCCCACAGTTATATGTGTTCACTCTATCGTGCTTGATGTTGAATCACATGTGCTTAGTGAGCACGAACATTATGGCTCGATGAGTATCCCTATGTAGATTGATATGTTTGGAATCAGGTTGAGCGCTGCAACGGAGATATGTGGGATACCCTTCCTTGTGTATATTTTGTGTGTTTTGTTTTCCCTTTGTGGAATAAGTTCATGAAATTATGCTTTTACTATTAAATCAATTGTACGTGTTGGTGTCCCGGTTGAACCAAGCGCGAATGTAAAAATTTTGAAAAATGAGTTGTAAGTTTAAAATTCTTGAGTTTTAATAGTCGATTCTTGATATTTGATATTATCTTGATGATTTGAGCTAGCGAGCTAGTTTGTATTATGTTATTGCACTTGTGTGCATGTTCGATTTGAAGCCCGAGGGGCTTGGTTGAGTTTTGGATGTGTTATGGAATGATTTTGGACTATTGAGGAATGTTGGTGCATCAGGTCTGCATATCTCGCATTTGCCAGGACCTAATCGCAAATGCGAGACAATTCTTGCATTTGGGATACTTGGAAGGGGCAGGAGATGCAAAGTCTGAGGCGCATTCCTGATAGGTGGATTTGAAGATAAAATTCATGGAAAAGTAATTGACCTTGATTGAAAAATAGTTAAAGATGCTTACCAATGAGTTTCGGTAGAAAATGCTCTTCCAAAATTGCCCTTATAGAGCTTAAGGTTGAAAAAGGTTGTAAAATGAGCTAAGTCTTGATTTTCCCAATCTTTTACATAGCTGCACATGTCGCAATTGTAATTTACGCAAATGCGAAACACTGATCGCAAATTCGATCAGTTTTTCAAACACACAGAAGTATCAAATGCGACATAACCTTCGCATTTGCGAAGGACATCCCCTTGCAAATGTGAGCCAAACTTCGCAAATGTGAATATGCTTTGCCCGGTAGAGTATCACAAATGATACACGAGGACCGTAGAATTGATCCCAGACCAGATCGCAAAAGCAAACCCCAGTTCCCACTTTGAATTTGCGAGCCTGAAATCACAAATATGAGGCTCGCAATGGCGTTAAGGTTCTCGTAAATGTGAGACCTGCAACTGGACACCAGTAATAGCTGATACTCAAATGTTCTAAACCCATCTGTAACACATATGAAACACCCCCCCCCCAGCAGCTCGAGCTACAAATCAAACATGCACACGAGTGTAATAACACCATATAAACGCGCTCGCTCGCTCGCTCAAATCATCAATAAAACATCAAAAATCATGAATAGATAATCAAAACTCAATATTTTAACATAAAAACTCATTTTTCACAATCTTTCACATAATGAGCCGAAACGCGCTTGGGTCACCCAAGACCCCAACCAAATGTGCGTACATGTCCGATAAAATCATAATACGAACCTATCAAAATAGTCAAGACACCGATCTGAGGTCGTTTACCAAGAATGTTGACCTTGGTCAACCCAATCCTTATTTAGGTTAAAATCATTTTTTATGTAAAAGCTTTCCGGAAAATGACACGGACCATAAGAGGCTTCGGAACACAGAAATTACGGCCATTACTCAAAATGACTCAAAATCCTGAGCCCCTCGGGGCCCCAACCAAACATACCAACACATCCCATAACCTCATTTGAACTTAGTCGAGCCTTCGAAGCCCAAAAACAATGCAAAAACACCAAAATCACATCGAATTCAAGCCTATGAACTTTGAAACTTCTAAATTTCACCAAGGATGCCGAAAGCATCCAAAACACATCCGATTGACTTGAAAATTTGCACACATATCCAAAATGACATTATGAACCTGCTCCAACTTCCGTAATTCCATTCCGACCCCGATAGCCTATTTTCCCTTGCCGACCGGAAATCGCCAAAAACTAACTTTCGCCAATTCAAGCCTAATTCTACACTGGAAATCAAAACTTCATTCCGAGCACACTTCTAAGTCCCAAATCACCTAACAAATTGTCCGAGCCATAAAATCTACGTTTCTAGGTCATTTACCAATAAGTCAACTCCCAGTTGACTTTTTCAACTATTAAGCTAACTTAAGAGACTATGTGTCTCAGATCTCTCCACGACCACTCCAAACCCGAACCAACCAACCCAATACAACATAAATAGGCTAAGAAACATATGATAAAGTAGAAACGGGGGAAACAGGGCTAATCTCACGGAATGACCGGCCGGGTCGTTAGATCCTCCCCATCTTAAACAAATGGTCGTCCTCGGACGGGGCTAGAAACATACCTGGAGTCTCAAATAAATGAGGATATGTACTCCGCATCTCCCTCTTGGTCTCCCAGGTGGCATCCTCCACCGGTTTTCATCTCCACTGAACCTTTACTGAAGTTATATCCTTAGACCTTAACTTTCTGACCTGACAACCCAAAATAGCCACTGGCTCTACCTCATATGACATATCACCCTCAAGTTCAACCGTGCTGAAGTCCAAAAAAAGATACTGGTCACCAACATACTTCCAGAGCATCAAAACATGGAACACCGGATGAATACTCGATTAACTGGGAAGCATGCAAAGCCTATAAGCCACCTCCCCAATCCTCCGAAGCAGCTCAAATGGCCCAATGAACCGGGGACTCAGCTTTCCCCTCTTCCTGATCCTCATATCACCCTTCATGGGTGACACCTTCAGCAGCACCTTCTCCCCAATCATGAAAGACACATCTCGGACCTTCCGGTCCGCATAGCTCTTCTGCCTAGACTGAACTGTCAGAAGCCGCTCCTGAATCAATTTCACCTTACCCAACGCATCTTGAACCAAGTTTGTGCCCAATAGCCTAGCCTCGCACGACTCAAACAAACCAACTGGAGATCTGCACCTCCTACCATATAAATCCTCATACGGAGCCATCTGGATACTCGACTGATAACTATTATTATATGCAAACTCCACGAGTGGCAGAAACTGGTCCCAAGAACCCCCAAAATCAAGGATACAGGCACGCAACATATCCTCCAAAATATGAATAGTATGCTCCGACTTCCCGTCGGTCTAAGGATGAAACGTTGTGCTCAACTGGACCTGAGTACCCAACTCTCTCTGTACGGCTCTCCAAACTTGAGATGTGAACTGAGTTCCTCTGTCAGAAATGATAGAAACTGTAACCCCATGCAATCGAACAATCTCCCTAATATAAATCTCAGCTAACTGCTCCGAAGAATAATTTGTACCAACAGGAATGAAGTGCACGGACTTGGTCAGCCGATCCACAATAACCCATATAGCATCACATCTCCTCAAAGTCTG
The DNA here is from genome assembly GCA_005239505.1 of Nicotiana paniculata. Lineage (NCBI taxonomy): Eukaryota > Viridiplantae > Streptophyta > Magnoliopsida > Solanales > Solanaceae > Nicotiana > Nicotiana paniculata. The sequence continues at coordinate 16,146 of MDKI01207978.1, read as the reverse complement.
TGGGAGCCCAACTAAAATAGTAAGGTCATAATCCTTGAGAAGATCCAACCACCTCCTCTGACGCAAATTCAGATCCTTCTGCTTAAGCAGATGCTGCAAACTATGGTGATTAGTGAAAGTCTCACAATGCACTCCAAATAAATAATGACGCCAAATCTTCAAGGCATGGACAATAGCTGCTATCTCAAGATCGTGCACTAGATAATTCTTCTCGTGCACCTTCAACTGTCTTAACGCGTAGGCAATCACCCTACCGTCCTGCATCAGAACCGCTCCAAGGACAACTCTCGAGGCATCACAGTAAACTGTATAAGAACCTGAAATCGTAGGCAAAACCAACACCGGAGTTGTAGTCAAGGCTGACTTGAGCTTCTAAAATCTCTCCTCACACTCTTCAGTCCACCTGAACCGAGCACCCTTCTGGGTCAGTCTGGTTATAGGTGATGCAATATATGAAAATCCCTCTACAAAACGACGATAGTACCCAGCCAAAACAAGGAAACTACGAATCTCGTTACCTGATGACGGTCTAGGCTAGCTCTACACTACCTCTGTCTTCTTTAGGTCAACCTGAATACCCTCACTGGACACCACATGCCCCAAGAACGCTATTGAATCAAGCCAGAACTCACACTTCAAAAATTTCGCATACAATATCTTCTCCCTAGAGGTTTGAAGCACAACTCTCAAATGCTTCTCATGATCCTCCCGAGATCGAGAATACACCAAGATATCGTCAATAAACACGATGACGAAAGAATCCAGATAAGGTCGGAATACACTATGTGTCAAGTGCATAAAGACTGCTGGGGAATTGGTCAGCCCGAAAGACATAACCAGAAACTCATAATGACCATAACTAGTCCTGAAAGCAGTCTTCGGAATCTTTGGCCCCCGAATCTTCAACTGGTGATAGCCGGAACGTAAGTCAATCTTGGTAAACACTCTGGCACCCTACAACTAATCAAACAAGTCATCAATACAAGGCAAGGGATACTGGTTCTTCACCATAACCCTGTTCAGCTGCCGATAATCAATACACATACGCATAGAACCATCCTTCTTCTTCACAAATAATACCAGTGCACCCCAAGTTGACACACTAGGCCGAATGAACCCCTTATCTAGGAGTTCTTGAAGCTGCTCCTTTAATTTTTTTAGCTCCGCCGGTGCCATACGATAAGGTGGAATAGAAATAGGTTAAGTGCCTGGCTCCAGGTCAATACCAAAGCCAATGTCTCTGTCAGGTGGCATGCCTGGTAGGTTTGCAGGAAACACGTCTGGAAAGTCACGAACCATAGGAACCGAATCAATAGTGGGAGTCTCACCACTAACATCCCTCACAGAAACCAAATACAATAAACACCCCTTTTCAACCATACGCTGAGCCTTCAGGTAGGAAATCACCCTGCTAGGCACATAGTCAAAAGAACCTCTCCACTCAATGCTCGGGCAACCTGACATAGCTAGGGTCACGATCTTAGAGTGACAATGAATAACAACATGACACGGAGATAACCAATCCATGCCCAATATCAAATCAAAATCGACCATGCTGAGTAACAGTAGGTCCACTCGTGTCTCCAGACCCCCAATAGATATCACACACGACCGATACACACGGTCCACAACACTAGTATCGCCCACTGGAGTCGACACATGAACAGATGTAACTAAAGACTCACGGGGCATATCCAGGAAGTGGGAAAAATATGACGAGACATAAGAATATGTAGAACCAGGGTAAAATAAAGCCAAAGTATCTCGGCGATAGGCTGGAAATGCATACATATCGGCCTGACCTCCACCTGCTCGACCTCCCCCTCTAGGGAAGCCCCTAGCTGACTGATTACCACCCTTAGCTGTCTGGGCGGGTGGTGAAGTAACTGGAGTTGGAGTCAAGGGCTGGCCTCTCTGCTGAGAAGAACCACCAGGATGACGGGGACACTGCCTCCATATGTGCCCAAACTCTCCGCACTCAAAAAGAATTTCTGGAGCTAGAGACGGGGACTAATAGAAACCACTGGCACCAGAATGTCCACTAGAAGAATCATGCATAGAGGAACTCTGAACTGGTGGTGCTCAAGCTACACTCTAGGCTGGGAGGGCACCGAATGAAGAATGGCCTAGCTGAGAACTGCGGGGACCATGCCTCGAAGATGCACCACTATAGGCTGGCGGACTGACCAAGAGGCCTGAATGAACAGCATCTACCATGCTGAAAGAACTGGCCCCTGGAAGGAGCACCACTAGAACCACCCGATCCACAAGGACTCTTGGCCTCCCTCTCCTTCCTCTCCTACCGGCGAACCGAGTCAATATCTAGAGAAATATCAACTACCTGCTCCAAGGTAGCATCTGATACTCTTTCTCGAGTATAAAAAGGTGGAGCTAATAGGTTAGTCCATCCACGAACCACCTATTCCTCTCCCTATCAGTAGGGACCAACTCGGTGGCATGACCAGCCAACTCTATAAACTGCATCTCATACTGCGTCACTGATAGCTCCCCTTGACGCAGCTACTCAATTTTTTTGTGCTACTCCTCCCTGTGAGACAGTGGTACATACTTCTTCAAGAAGATAGTGGAGAACTGCTGCCAGGTGAGGGGTGCTGAACCAATAGGCATACACCTCTCAAAAGACTCCCACCAAGTGAAAGTAGCACCAGAAAACTGAAAAGTAGTAAACGAGACCCCACTGGTCTCCAAAATCCCAGTAGTACGCACAGACACTTATCCAGAAAACCCTAGGCATCCTCGCCCTTAGCACCATTGAATGTCGGAGGCTGAAGTCTACTAAATCTCTCCAGTCTACGCTGCTCTTCCTCTAGCATAGCCGGAATCACGAAGTCTCGAGCTGGAGAAATCGGCTTGGCTGGAAGCACCCCCGGTGTCTGATGGCCCTGAGTACCCTGCTTAAGTGTCCGGGCAACTGGAGTCTGACTGCCTCCCCCGGCCTGAGAAGTAGAGGCAACTGCCTGATCAAGGGTGGTACACATAGTAAATATCTGAACCAAGGTCTCCTGAAGACCCGGAATAATAATAGGCACTACCGGTGCCTAAGCCTGTCCCGGTGGAGCATCTGTGGCGGGAACCTGATCCTGAATGGTTGGGGGATAAACTGGTACTGCCCTACCTCTACCACGACTTTGACCCCTCGCTGGTCTAGCTGGTGGCTGATCACCCTGATCGGTAGCGCGAGTCTTCGCCATCTGTGAGAGAATGAAACAACTGAAGTTTAGATTTCCAGAGACAACAAAATGGCACGACAGATTTCAAGAAAAAAGAGATTTTTCCTAAGGGTTCCGCAGCCTCTCGAAGATAAGTACAGACATCTCTGTACCGATCCGCAAGACTCTAACAGTAAGAAACACATAAAATCAAATCATCAGTTCACAATAAGCATAACCTTTCTTTCCAAAATTATATACATATATATATGAAATCGACATGCCTTAAAAGCTAACTTCAGTAAAAATCCTTTGAAAAATGTGTTTTCCAACAATTTCAGAAATAAAAATACCTGAATAATTTAGTGTAAATTGAAATAAGTCATATGTAGCCCTCGGGCAATAACATGAATCATAAATCTCCCCTTGGGCAGAACATCCCTCAGCATACCTCACAGTCACTCAGTATCAGCCCCTCGGGCAACCTTACTGTCACTCATGCCTCCTAGTCACTCGTCACTTGGCACTCGACACTCGCACTCAGTAGGTACCTGCGCTCACTGGGGGTGTGTACAGACTCTATAGGGGCTCCTTCAGCACAAGTGCTAATATCAAGCCACCTCATGGCATATCATATCCTCACAATCAGTCCCTCGCCCTCACTCAGTCAGCAACTCTCAAAAGCCCCTCGGGCGTATCAGTAAAACGGGGTACTCGACCCAAAACATCATTTTATATTTCAACATAGTGTAAATAAGGCTGAGTTTCGAAATTAGTTAAACATAACATGACTGAGTGTAAATCATAAGTCAACACAGTGAGAAAAATAGCAGTAAAAATCCCACTAGGGGTCTAAACAAGTCGGCACGAGGCCCCAAACATGGCTTATAGCTCAAATATAGCAGTAGTTTTACAACACAATTTAACATATGATTTTAGAGTAAAAATACGCAACTCAATAATTTCCGCGGAGAGGCACGCCACATACTCGTCATCCGACATGTGCGCCATTCTAAAAATAGCTCCTTGAAATTGCTCCCAAATTGGCTCAACCCGCATACCAAAATGAAAGAAATGCGCGGAGGCACCTTTTTATACCTCCTACCTAGTTAATCCGCACCTGCGGACCATTCTTCGCACATGTGGACCCGCACCTGCGGTCCCAGGTGCGCACCTGCATAACTCTACTAAAAGTCTAAACTCCGCACCTCCGAGTCCTTTTCCGCACTTGCAACTCTGCAGGTGCGGTCCCACGTCCGCATCTGTGGTCCCACACTGAGATACCCAAATTCCGCATCTGCGGATCCCTTTTCACTTATGCGGGCCCGCACCTGCAGCTCCCCATCCGCAGGAGCGACCACACCAGTAAAAATTTTGCTGCAAATTCCTAAGTCCAAACCTCCGTCAACCATCCAAAATCAATCTCGAGCCCCTCGGGTCCCCAACCAAACATACCAAAACATCCCATAACCTCATTCGAACTTAGTCGAGCCTTTGAAGCACCAAAACCACCGCAAAAAACCAAAATCACATCGAATTCAAGCCTATGAACTTTGAAACTTCTAAATTTCACCAACGATGCCGAAACCATCCAAAACACATCCGACTGACCTGAAAATTTTCACACATATCCAAAATGACATTACGAACCTGCTCCAACTTTCGGAATTCCATTCCGACCTCGATAGCCTATTTTTGCCTTGCCGATCGGAAATCGCCAAAAACTAACTTTTGCCAATTCAAAGCCTAATTCTACTCCGGACATCAAAATTTCATTCTGAGCATGCTCCTAAGTCCCAAATCACCTAAAGAACGTGTCTGAGCCATAAAATCTACATTCCGAGGTCGTTTACCATTAAGTCAACTCCCAGTTGACTTTTTCAACTATTAAGCTAATTTAAGAGACTAAGTGTCTTAGATCACACCACAACCACTCCAAACCCGAACCAACCGACCCAATATAACATAAATAGGATATGCAACATATGATAAAGAAGAAACAGGAGAAACGGGGCTAATCTCAAAGAACGACCGGCCAGGTCGTTACACTTGTGTAGTCTAGAACTTGCCTCGTGTGTTAATCAACATGAAATCATTAATTTGTGCTTGTATAGGAGATGACATAGGAAATTATTGCTTGACCATAAAGTTGATTGTCACTGACAAATAAAATTTTACCGTTGCTAACCCCTTTGAGCCTATAGACTATTTCTTTGGCACCCACATTACAAGTCGTACTCCTATTTTGTTCTAAATTCGAGATTGTTGAACCATTACCTCATAAGACACTTAGTCATTAAAATAAATAAGGTGATAGATCGGGGAGTAGATTTTGAGTAGAACCATAGAAGAGCCCTTAAGGTGCACTAAAATTGTGAAAGAAGGTCACTAGCCTATGAACTTCAATGTATCAAAAGTGTGCGAAAAGAAAAAAAAAGGAGAGGAAAATTTTGCAAGAAAAAAAGAAAAAGAAAAAGAAAATAACAGTTCAAATAATGTAGAAAGACAGACACCTCCTAATCCTTCTAACTCGTGCTAGTGAAACCATAGAGGTGCTTAATTGAAAAGAGGCTATGTTATATATGGTGTATGACAAGTGAATGGGTTGAAAAGAAAATGTGCTTGATCTGTGAGTATAGTGTATTAATGTGCTTAGGACGGTTAGTCACTATTACTAAATGTATCCTACATGTCCCTTAACCTACATTACAACCTTAAAGTCCTAATTGATCCAAGATTTGGCTAGTTAGGTTAGTAGAGATGTACACTACCGGCAAGCTTATGGTACGACCATGGGATGCACATGAATACTTTGTGAGAGTGAGTGAATGTTGTTCAATTGTGTGATGTCCTTAATTTATGTTCAATGACATATTTGAACGTATTGATTACTTTTATATTCACTCTTTTGTTTGTGGTGAGGGCACTTGGTCTCATGATGGATTGATGATGTTGTACACTTTCTTTTGTTGGGTGAATGTGTGAGTTGAGGATGCTTAGTGGAAACGATTCGTCTCTTGATGTAAGGTGGTTGTGGAGAGTTTGCTTGAGTTGGTTCAAATAAAATTTAGTATACTTGGTCTAGTTTAAAAACGGGAAGAATGTTAAATTCGTGTGTTCCTCCTTAATTGCCGATGTTGGTCATAGCCCAAAGATAGGGTGTTTGATGGAATTAATTGTGAAGTGATCTTTCATCATGATAGGTACGTTTCGGGGTGTTAATATAGTTCCATTGCTCGAGGATGAGAAAGATTCTAAGTGTGGGGTGTTGATAATCGGCTTAATATATGCATATTTTTATATATATTGCCTCACATCTTGCTCATGTCTCGATGATTTTAGATGTATAATATAATGATTTGTGCTAATTTATGGTATTTCTATGTGTAGAAATAATTTGGGATGAAAGGGCGTTAATTGGAGCGACATTGCGAAGAAAAAGCAAAAGTGAAAATTTGAGGGCCACAGGCAGCATGGGTGCGGTCTGTGGCACACTTTATAGAACTATTGGCAAGCTGAGCGCCAGGGCCAGCGCCCCACGCTGCCCTGGATGCTCAAAATGTAAGTTATCCTGTTTCGACTAGGACTTGGTTATTTCGACCCCAAGATGCCCGCAACTCATATAGAAACCAACCTAAACCTATTTTGAAGACGGGTACGTGACTTTTAGAGAGAAACAAAAGTAGGAAACACTCGGGAGAACGGATTTGAGCAATTCCTCCATTCTTCCTCTAGTATTCATTTAATTTATGTTTGAAAACATTATTTTTGATGATTGTATGAACATGAGTGGCTAAGGACCTTATTGTTCTAGGGTCATGGGTGATACATGAATGTTGATGTTTGAAGTTTAACTTGACGAATTTTATTTATCATTTTGGGTTGTTTATTTAATTCTATTTTTGATTATTTTGCTGAGTAGCTAACAGTGAAATACTATCTACGAATCTAGATTTGAACTTGAAAGTGGGAACTCTAGATTGCATATAGAATAAAATAGAGCAGGTTCTTGAACCCAGGTATCGGGGAACGGATTTGCAATTAGGATAGAAATTTATCTAATTGCCTTGCTTGGCTGAAATACAGGAAGTGTAAATGCATTCTTGTTAATCTTAATTCCATAGACATATAGGCGTTAAGTTAGCTTGAATAGGCGAGTAAAAACTCGACAAATTCTTATGAGTAATATCAACCCTGTCAATCAACAATCCAGATAAATCAATTAGTCATTTTAAACCAAGAACGCAACACGATTATTAGCTAACCTGTGACCCTGGAATATCATCTCCTACTTATTGTTATCCGAAATTGCTTAAGTGTTGTGGTTGATTTCGAGTTATTTCATTGCTTGATAGTTTTAGGTAGTCTAATTAGTCATTTAAATATTTTGTGAGAAATCTCTTGAATCCATAAGTTGATTAAGTTTGAATCAGTCAAAAGTTAATCAGAAGTCTTCGTGGGAATGATACTCTACTCACTAGCATACATTCCCGACGAAGAACACAAGATAATAGGAGAATTTGATGCATATTTTTAGTATATATCTTTCAACACAAGCTTATTTGAATAGTCAAATACATACAATGAACAACTCGGAACACGGGCCAACCATACTTGAAACTTACGGGAACATCATGGAATTCAATTCCAAGAGAGAAGTATAGCCAACATACCTTGTTTGAGATTTTCTTAAGTTACTGCAACGTCCCAACACTCCTAGAAATAACAATATAAAGGAAGATAGTGCAAATCCATTAATAATTACAAGGATTCTCATGGTGTAACTCTCTTAGGACTTACGCCAAACACCTAGTATGCAAAATAGACTACAAAGATCTACAATGGTAATCCCTTCTTCCCTCAACCAATTCCAAATAGGAACTACCCAAATTGGTTCATTAACCCCACATACTACAAGCAATTGTCACATGCATGGCCTATTTCCAACCCCACAACATAGTTGAACTCAGAACATCTTGCATGAAAGATTAGGAGTAGGACTTACCCAAATAGATGATTATCTAGTGATTGACTTCCTTCATTCTCGAATATTGGTGCAAGAATGGGTGATTAGATGCTAGATTTCCTCCTTATCTTTCTAAAATACTCTTACCTCTCTCTAAAATCATCATACATTCGCTTTAAAATGAGCCCCTAAGGCAATTTATCAAAATAGGGTCGGGTTATACAACCAGGAAAATTGACCGTTCGAACTCAGGTCTGTGGTCGCAGAATGGACCGCATAACAGATATGCGGCCCGCAAAATGGGCTGCAAAAATGATGCCAAGAACTGGGTTGGTCTGCAATAGGTCAGCGGTCCGCAGACCACTTATGCGGCCGCAGAGTGAACCGCAGAATCACTCTCTAAAATTCTGCATGCCAAATCTGCAACGGAAATGTTTATCGCGAAATGGATATGTGATCGTAGAATGGATCACAAAACGACCTTCAAAATTCAACCATTTTCTGCTCAACTCTGCGACGGGTATGTGGCCCACGGAGTGGTTCTACGGTGAAAAAACTGACTGCATAATTGCCTTCTTCTACCAAAAATTTCCATCAACTCCTCAGTGCATTATTCAACCCAAAAAGTTCGTATCGCGGCGAGCTTCCTTGAAAATTAACCACTATATTTGGATACATAAACCTACCTCAGCACCACAAAACCTCAAATATCTTGGTGAGATTTTACGGGGCCTTAGAGTTAAGATATTTACACAATTTCCCAAAAGCCAAAAAAAGTCAATCGGGGGCCCGCCCGGTCAAAACACGAGTCTAGGGGTAGATCTTCACTATCCATAACCCCACGAGTCCATATATGTGTTTTGTTTTAAAATACGAGTCCAATTCGACTCTCAAATCTCAAATTTTAATTTTTAAAAACATAGACAAAATTCCCCAAAATTTCCCTTAAATATCATATATAATCATGTAATAGAATTGAAAATTAATAAATATCACTTACCCCGCAATTGGATGTGAAGATCCCTCCTCAAAATCCCTCCTCCCGAGTCTAGGGTTTTAAAATGTGAATAATGAAGCTAAGTCCCGTTTTCCAGCCCTTTTGTTCAGGTGCAAATTTTGCAAATGCGATACGGGGTTCGCAACTGCGACCCAGGGTTCTCAAATGTGAACCCTCGGGAATGTGGACAATCCATCGCAAATGCAACGCCTGATGAACCTAGGGAAAGTCGGAAAAGTGATCATGTGATCGCAAATGCAAATAAGCCTGCCCAGGCACCCTATCGCAAAAGCGAACAGAGTATTCATAAGTGGGAACCAATAAATTTCTATTGAACCTCGCAAATGCAATACCCAACTCGCAAATGCAAACAATATCTGGCATTTGCGAAATCTGAAGCACCAGCAACACTAGCAAAAGTATATTCTCTCAAACTCTCCAAAACGCGTCAGAAACTCACCCGAGCCCTCGAGACTCCACCAAATATCCCCACAAGTCTAGAAACATCATACAAACTGTCTCGTGCAATCAAAACATCGAGATAACATCGGAAACAACGAATCAGACACAAAACACATGAAAACCACAATGAACTTCAAGAACTTCTAAAAACACAACCACCTCTCCAAATCCTATTAAACCAACTCGGAATACACCAAATTTTTAGACAAGTGCTAAATAAAAAAACAGGCATATTCCAAGTCCCAAAACTAAATTCTTAACCCGGTAGACATAAAGTCAACCTACGGGTCAAACCTGAGGAATTTCCAAATCTTCAAATTTCCATCTTTCGACAATAGAAGCCAAATCAACCTAGGGACCTCCGAGTTCAATTCCAGGCATATGCCCAAGTCAAAAATAACAATATGAACCTACTGTATCCATCAAAGCACCGTTCCAACGTCATTTTCACAAAAGACAAACCTCGGTCAATATTTCCAACTTAAGCTTCTAAAATAAAAAAACATTCTTCCAAATCAATCCCAAATCACTCGAAAATTGAAATCAACCATGCACGCAAGTCATAATACATAATATGAAGCCACTTAAGACCCCAAACCACCAAACGGAATGCTAAAGCTCCAAAACAACCGGTCGGATCGTTACTCTCTCCCCGTCTTAAATAAACATTCGTCCTCGAATGTGCCAAGAGTCATTCTAAAGCCATCAAATAACTATATAAACTCACCGTACTCATACACACGGGTGATCACGCGTCACCCCAACCCACATAAGCCCGACAACCCCATCTCAACTGAAGATTACTCCTACCACTCATGTCGATAAGCCTTAGAACAAAATTTCAACATCCACCAAAGACCCATTTCTCACAAACACTGTATCAACCTCAACCAGCTGAAAAACTCATACGTGCACCACCAAGGTATAACCACATGACGTAACACATCATCTATATGCCCATAGCAATATTTTTTACCGCAATAGCTGCCCATTACCAAACCCGGTACTAATTTGATCCCTATAACGACTAGAACCTTGGTCTAGGCCTTTGAAAAACTACAAATGATATAAGAGCCATGTGAAACACATAACTACTCACCCGACCAACAAGCCACACCAAATTCCACTTGGGCACATACATCGCAATCAAAACCCAATAAGCATAGCTCGAATATGACTAAATATGGAGAGAGATACACATGAGAGAACTATCAAACAAGCCCAATAGGCACAACTGCTCATTGATACTACAAAGCCATTCCACAAAGAATAAGCAAGACACATGCAATAACCACAGTGAATCTTACCCTAACATAACCCTACCGCGACATATAGCCCGGTCCAGACACATCTATCCCCAAAGAACACAAGGTTCCCATCCTCAATTCGTAATCACAAGTAAGATAAGAATCTCAACAACTAAAACATTCAACAAACTCAATCCCGTAGAGACAACATTTTATGTGAAATATGTGGGGAAATGACATATATGTGAGGTGACGAGTGCATATGCGCCGTCATGGGATTTAGCATGCGGGGTTCGGATATTTATTTCCATGTTATCTCTTGTATTTGCTTTAATTGTTACATGTCCTTACCTGACATCTATGATTTACTTGTTAATTGTTACTTGGTTTGATTTGTACATTTTTCAGTCAATATATGCGTACTTGTTACATGCTTCTAATTGTATAACTTGTATATTTTTGCTATCTCATGTTCTACTTGTTTTTATCGTTCTTATATTACTTGAGGTACTTTATTATGTTATTCTATTTATGTGAGTCATTTATCTATTTTGGTATTATTGCTTTTCCATGGTTTGGGTTTTTCAAGTATTGGTTATTCTCCATTTGTTTTGGTAGTTTCTTATTGTTCCGCATGTTTTGTTTCTCTTTGTAATGATGTGTTACACCACATGTTTTCATATGTTAAAGTACGCCATAAATAAATTGATGAAATCTTGGAAAGAAGATGTTACACCCCGCATTTTCGTATGTTAAAATTTCGTTGTAAGTTAAAAGACGTAAGTTCAGGAAAGAGATTATTTTGAGATTACAAGCATTATGCTATTTCAAATAAGTGATGAGTAAATTCGTGAAGTAGATAGGGTAAGCAAATCGAAGAAAATAAGTTTTGTCGAAGTTTAGAAATTTGAGATAAAATACGGTCCAAGCTATAATACCCCGTATTTGTGGACTAGTGCCATACAAGGTACCACATGATCATGATAGTCAATATGTATAAAGTGTATTAAAAATGAGTAGTATTTTGAGTAATTTGAGATAATTCTTAATTATATTGGTAATTGGTTAATTATTGGATAGTGGTAGATTATCAAGTTAACCAAGAGATTAGTGATTAATTAATGGTGATTTTGGATAAAGCTTGGACCCCATTAATGTAGCAGCAATGCTTGGTCAATTTCATGACTCTTGAATCATATGGCATGGTGTCACAATTAAAGGAATGTGTGGCTTAGTCATCAAAAGTGTGGGGCCCACACATAAAGACTTAAAAACCTCTCAAAAATTCATTTTGTACTCTACAAAGTAATAAAAGAGGCTTCATCAAGTTCATATAAGAATTGATCTGTTAGCAGCATAAAATTTTGCTACAAAAATCATACGAAACTACGTAATGTTATGGCAACGGGATTTTTGTGATTCTAAGGGAGTACGATGCAATCTTTCTCAAAGAATATCATACGAATTTTTCCCCTACTTCGATCTGCATTGCATGTTTTATCGCAATCAACGTGTGTTGGAGAAATTGTCAAGAAAATTGGCTCAGGTATGTTAAGGCTAAGCCCTTCCTTCATTTTGACATGATCTCGTAATTAAATGAGTTTTATAATGAGGCATAAAGAGAAATTCATATTCCTGAATTTATGTACATTTCCTAGTCTCATGAGTTAAAATATTCTCCCTTATCGGGACTTCATATTCAATTGAGTATTGTCATCTTCCAGTCAAGAGAGCAGAGAGCATATAGGGATAGCCCCTATTGGGCAACCTCTGATCAAATGGTAAGTTATATACCGAGCCTCTTGTGGCCGAGTGCCTTTGAGCGAGCCCAGTTGGACAAGATATAGAGCCTAGTATGGTCGAGCACCTATGAGCAAGCCTACTACCGCAGAGCAGTTATATATATACCGAGCCTTATAGGACCGGACAACTATTTTACTTACTATATTGAGAGATCTGAGTCAGTATCAGCAGGTAAGCATATCTTCAGATTATCTTTGACTCCCAGTTACTTTCAGTTATTATATTATCAGTTCAGTTTCAGCTTTCAGTATATTGTCTTACATACTCGGTACATTATTTCGTACTACGCGCTGCATTTCATACGTGCGGGTTCAGATAGACAGACAGGTAGACCTCCTCATTAGGTGTTGCCCGAGTTCAGCTTGATCAGTAAGCTCCATGCCCTTTAGAGTTTCGGGTCTAGAGCGATATGCACATCTTGTGTATATATGTATATATGTTATGAGTAGGTAGGGGCCCTATTCCAATCATAGTATATCCATCAGTAGAGGCTTGTAGACATATCCTGTCAGTTACTGCAGTATGTTGGGCTTGTAGACCTTGTATGTATATTTTGATTGGTTTGCCAGTTGTAGTAGTTATGACGAACTTGTCGGCCCAGCTTTATATTGATGTTAGTCAGTATTTGCAAATTGTCTTTCAATGTGGCCCATGGCCAAAGTATGACATTATATGTTCAGAGTCCCTTAGTTGCAAGTTGGTACGCAAGGATAGGTGAGGCACCGAGTGCTAGTCTTGCCCCCCCCCCCCTCCCCCAGGTTCGAGGCGTGAACGAGGTGGTATCAAAGTAGTTTTGTCATAGGGATTCTACAAGCCGTGTCTAGTAGAGTCTTGTTTATGGGTGTGTCGTGCACCACACTTATAAGCAGGAGGCTATAGGGCATTTAGGACTGTCACTCTTTCTTCTTACTCTAGATCGTGTAGTAGAGCTAAGTTGTAAGAACTAAATTTCCTAAACTCTATCTTATTCATCATACAACGATGCCTACATCTATAAAGACATATGGTAAGAGATTGCATGTGGCTATGGAAGAATTAAGTCATAGGAACTCAACTTTTCATGATGTTTATGATGAGTTAATGTAAGGTATTCAGTAGATCATGTGTGTACTAATACATGTAAGCCTCTTGATAAGGAGCCTTAACGCAAATATATATATCCACCCTTATGGTGAAAGGCAAGGAGAAATTCAGAAGATAGATAAAATTAAAAGAAGCAAGATGAAGAAGGATACGAGGCGCCCAATTAATGAAGATTATCAGTGTTTAAAAATTCAGGCAGAGGAATAAAAGCCTTTTGAGTTACATTCAACAATAATAGAGGTTTGTACAAATAGCCACACCCATCTCATTTATGTCCTATGGAAGTTAACAGAAGTAGTATAAGAGAAGCATGGGATATCAGGATCCGACTGGGGTTAGAGTAATTGGTGAATGGATTGTTTGCGTTAGTTGACACTATCGAAGGATAGTGAAAATCTGCTAATAGATCTCCTTGTGAGACACCCAGATGGTGCACTCTAAAATAGTACAGCTAGATATGAGTACTACAAAGATGGGCACTAGAAGCCTAGAAGGGATAAATATTATCTTAGTATGGCTCTCATCCCTAGTAGAGAGAGAATGTTAGGCAACTCAAAGAGCCAATAGATGGAGCAAGGGAGCTATGAGCAAAAGAATATCTTGTTCGCATTTTCAGAATAAAGTGATAGACATAAATGTTAGTGGGAAATAAGAAGAGAGTTAATGAAGCATTATGAGTAAGATGTGATACATGGATGAAAAAGGTGGAAAAAAATGAAATGACAGTATTACATAGTCTATAATCGAGGGAAGGAAAAGATGAGAAGTGCCAGGCTTGGAGGCAACAAAAGAGTATAGGACATAAAGTTGTATCCTCATTTCGAGAAATAAGTTCGTGACTCCAACGCGACTGCCAGAATGAAAAGTTAGACCTTAAAGTAATAGAAATCAGTATGGGGTGGTGAACATGGTAAGCTAAACATGAATTAGGGACTGAGTAATTTGATAATGGTCAGCATCTTGAGAATTTCAGAGATTGAGTTGTGACGATAATAGAATGGACAATAGAAGAATAACCCTTAAAGGTCATTCAGGAGGACGATTCCCTAAAGAGCAATGGGAGAAAAGTTAATCTTAAGGGACTATATGTGCTAGTTACACTAGGTGTCACCCTCGTGAATAAGGAATTTCGTTATCCTTGGTAAAGAAGGATTTCCGCAAGGCGAGTATGGGTTATCTATGTTGTGAAAAGACGCCAAAGATGAAGAGGTAAAGTATCTATAGGAAGATCGTCGTAGCACTAAGCCTTAGTACTCCCCTAAAGGGGGGAATAGAGAGTGTTGTGGCATCAAGTAAGAATTAAATGGTTCTAGTAACTATGGAATGGTAAAAGAATAATGCGATAAAAATGAGAAAGGGACGAGATTGTATTTATTGAAATCCTACAGGTATTCTACGATTCCATAACATTATGTAAACATGACATCAAGTAGAGGAAGTATGGGTTCCTGCCCGAGATGTTATTGATAGATTAGGAGCCAGTGCGAGACGTAAGTTAATATAAAGGAAATAACCCAAGAAAAATTTCGTGGAATATTAATGTGAGAAGGGGCCAATGAGTAATTAGTAGTTGATTCAGGAAGGGCCTATTTATGGCTAGACAAGAGGATACAGACAAATCAACATATTGTGCAAGATAAACATAGTGAACCCCAACATGGGAATTCAGTCTCGCATATATGACATCATGATCCTTGAGAAATATTCAGATAAGAGTTGGGGTAGTAAAGGTATCGTAAGAATGTTACAGAAATTAAAAAAGAGTCTCACTAAGAAGCCAGTCAAAACTTCAGTTCAGAAGAAACCATACGAGCACATGAGCGTGGAGGTTAGTAACTAAGGATAATTATAGGTGAGAAATAACATCAAAAATATTTCGTCGAGTATACGATATAATAGGCTTGCAGCCTTACAAGAGCCAGAAAGTCGCCCTAAGTACTACAATGAAAAACTAGCTGGGGAATTAAGGAAGGAGGTTTCAACCTAAGCACAGTATCCTAATGAGGAAATGGTCATGTAACAATAGCCTCACAACAATATTATATGCACTCCATAAGAAAATGGAACTATCATACCCCGAACCTGGGGGGCGAGACCGGCACCCGGTGCCTTACCTATCCTTGCATACCAACTTGTGACTAAGGCACTCTGAATATATAATGTCATACTTTGGCCATGGGCCACATTGCAAGACAAATGAAGGTAGACTAAACATCAATATAAGGCTGGACCGACAAGGCCGTCATAACTACTATGGCTGGCAAACCAACAAAATATACATAAATACCTACAAGCCCAACATACTACACTAACTGACAGGATATGTCTACAAGACTCTTTTGATGGATATACGGTGATCGGAACAGGGCCCTGACTTACTCATAACATGTATACATATATATATATATATATATATAT